>QKMV01003251.1:0-11747 GCA_003287335.1 Lednia tumana
ACACACACACACACACACACACACACACACACACACACACACACACACACACACACACACACACACACACAAAATCAATCTCAAGGTATGCGAAGTGAAAAAGAGATGAACGTGCTTCAATTGTTTGCTGCGCTGTGTTTTAACAGTTTTTCAGGGACCACCGAGGATGTCGCTGAATTTTGCAAAAACTAAAGCCATGATTTAGTTAGCCAGGATAAACCAAAAACATTCGCTAGTGTTTCAAATAGCTACCAAACGTCGGCAGAAGTCGGTGGACGGATGAAAATAATTATTTTCAAGTTCGAGTATAATGGTCAGAAATCAAAATCCTAGCGGTGGCAGTAATCGAGCAAGACGTTTTTATTTTATTTTAGCTGCAAATGTTTTGCACTCAATGAAAAAGTTCTGAAAGCTACTAGCGTGAAATTCGAGGAAATAAATAGATTTCATATAGTTTGCAAAACCTTACTAGGCCAACAGCATAGAAGTGTGTACTTAACTTCTAAAAATATCAATAAGCTGGTCAGAGATGTTCGTTTCGATTTTGAAGCGCTACATTTGTCACGTCGTTCACTAGTCTGGCGAAGATATTGAGATAAAGGCCAGCTCTTGAATGCACCGTTATCAATTATCTACACGGAAGCTATGAAAGCGAGTTATCACATTTTCTTGCATGCTTTTCCAATCGTAAGAATTCCTCTCGCGGTCACCTATAAAAACTGGCTCTGGAAGCGCTTTCCGTGATGTTGTTACACTGCAGACTGTTTCTAATAAGCAATTCTACTTTCTAAGCTTTCTTGCACGAACCTCAAAGCCTCCACAATGGTGACTAGTTGTTTTTGACATTTCTTTTACAATGAAATGATTAAGTATGTTTTAATTATTAAAATGATTTGATTGCTTGAATATTTATAATAATACCTTCCAGACTGCTGGAGATTGCTCTTTGTCCTTATATGTATAGATGCGTCGAAGTACTTTTAGCCAGCAACTAGCGCCGTAACATTTAGACTCAAGAGTAAGTCCAAAGAACGCACAGATGGATTACATTAATGCGTTTTATAGTTTTTAAAATATTTTATGTGGCACTTTATTAGGCTGCAGGTATCAACTTGTCCAGACAAATATTTCGTAGCACTCAAGTCTCTAACTTCTTACAAGAGAAGAGTGGGGCGAATTGAGAATTTGACAGAACATTCTTAACCATCGAAGCGGTCAGACCGCCAGCATAGACAAATGATCACGTTTACCTGCAGTCATGGCTGCAGAAAAAGCGACTGCCGTGGTAACATGTTTGACACGAATAACGAAAGTCAAGTGATTTGTGTGAAGGCGAAGAATTCATTTCAGCGCATTTCACCGCTCTATAATTTGAGCCAATCCAAAAGTTTGTAATTTTGATCTTGGTCAAATAATTTTCCGTTTTCTTTATTCGAAAAATTCTAGGAGAGCTCCGCGAGAACCATCTGTGCAAGAAATGCATAGCTGTTCATACAGTTGTGCATCCATGACCTAAAATCGCAGACACCTTATGGCATCTTGGGCTTGGTTATGTGGTATATGACTCTCTGAACACGGCGGTGGGAATTGCAAGCTGAGCAAACAAAACTTGCATGTTTCTGAGTAGCAGGCAGGATGAAATTAATTGAACTTTCAACGAGTCTTGCACTATAACCGTGTAGTAGTTTCAAGCAAGCGAATTGCCCGAGGTAGTTTCCTCTATTTGTCACGTGCTGCCAAATGAAAAGTCTTCAAGGCCGCTTTTGAGTCTTCTTTGACAGAGTATGCACATTGCACTACACTACACGTCTGAGATGGTTTTTTAACACACCGATGAACGAACGCGTAAAGAGGGTGAACGTTTCGTGAAGATATCTTCATATCCTAACTGCATGACTCCTATGCACTCTACGACTATGCACTCCATGACTCCTAACTGGCACATGAAGTATCTACAGGCCAAGTCAGCTCTTTTGGGGTGAAACTGTAACGTCGGATGACTTTTCGCCGTATAGGCTGAATGGTAACAAGGAAATGCAGCCCTATTTTCTCCGGACTCTTTGAACAGGCCGAAAGTTTTTCTATTAGCACGGGTTCAATCCCACGGCTATCGCAAACCGCATGTATTTCAGTTAAAAATTCTCCGATTCGTTTAAAAAAGTCCCCAACTTTCAACCGTGTTCGCTAGAGACTATAATCTATAAAGCTTCGAAAAATTGTTTGGATTTGACTTTGAGTCCACTGCAAATTAGCACTGCAATATCGTAAATTGATCATAATATTCTTGCAAGCTTTCAACAACCACTCTCAAGCTTCATGTTGCGTCGATAATTCCATGCTGGAAATCTCCACTGCTTTCCACGCGCTACGAACGGGGAGACAGTGAGCCGGGAACGGAGCACCGAGAACCTTACAATAACAACGCGAGAGCCATGAATGGGTAATTATTGGTTTAGTCTGGCGGTTGTCATTTACAGATTTCGTGCACGCCATTGCTCGCAATTTCCTCGACGACAAAGACCGAAACGAAGTTGGTTTGGTTGTGACACGAGCTTCGCGGACGAACGTAGTACTACGGTACTTCTCGATTAGCGAGCAAATCTACTGAAATACTAGACGAGACCGGAGACGAGACACGTAGCACGTCACAGAGCCAATGATTGGTTGGAAATGGAGATGGGGGGGGAAAAAACGGTCGATTAAGTAATTACGATCAGTGAGCGTCGGAATGGAGAACTCTATTTACTAACACAGTGTTTTCCAGGGACATGAAAGCGAAGTAACTTTTCGAATTCGCAATGGTATACTCGTTTTCTACTTAGCCAAAGAAGTTCCACGCTGTTTCGAGGTGGTGCAGTTACTGCATCCGCCAAATGGCTTACCTGCAAAAAAACAAACAAACACTGTTAGTTGATTTGAAAAACAAAACTACACGTCGACATGAACGTGTGACTATACCGTGCAGTTTACGCCCGTCGTTCTTCTCGCCAAAGTGCGTCGTTAAACTCGATTAAAAAGGAAACGAGATCGAGTCAAATGCGAGGATACAAAGCGAAACAAAAGGTCCGTGTTCGAACGGCTTCCTGACTGCGGTCTTTGGGCGCCGCCATCTATCACGGGATTAAGCCACGCTAACGGGCGTCGATCACGCGAAGACGCCGCCGACCTCCGTCCCGTAACCTACTTCCCGAACTTGCCGACGAGCTTCTATATAGCGCAAGATATTCATGAGGTAAATTTCACGCACATTCGGCTCACTGCCTCTCGGAGAATAATGCGTGACAAGGACTGATGAACGACGGAGATAGTCATTTTATATCATTTACCTTCCATAGTTTTCGGTTCGGGAGTAATTTAAAGCAACATTTAGAAAGTTAGCTGCATGAGCAGGTCACTCGAAACTTTGAAAGATTACATTTCGCATGAGATAAATGATGGCCGAGCATAAACGCACGCATGTGTAGTGTATATCTAGCTCGAACGAATTGTATGTTGTAAAGCAACCTTTACTCGAGTTGCTCGAGAGAGCCACACAAAACGATGGAGTAGTGCGTGCAAGTACAGGCAGTTGCCGTTGCTTATTATACTGCACCAGAAGTCCGGCAATGTATTATTCAGAGTTATATAGGTCCGAGTGGTCAGTTACCTAGACCAACGCGGGGCAGATGACACTTGAAGGAAGAGTTGAGGGGGACTAAGGGAAGGCATTTAACGACGGAGGCGTCCTGGCGCCGTTACAGTGGTGACGTCACGGCTTTCCAATCAATATCCTTGGGCTGGGGTGCCCATGGACAACAAACTAGGCCGGCCGACTAGGCGTGTATAGAGGCGGATGTGAACTCACCGAGCATGGGACTTCAGAGTCCTGAGTTGGCGACCCTATAAACGGAATAACCCAAAAATGAAACTAGCGGGCATGAATTGTAGACCTATGGTCTATGTTATATGTTTGCTCTAGAGTGGGGACGACGTGGCGTCTGTGGTTACAGTGTTTCATACAGTACAGCGGTGAATTGTTTAATTAATATATGTAATTAATTTAATTTAGCATTTGATGACAAAGCCTTTGTTAAGTTATGCAAAACCATAACATCAAATACAGGTCTGTGAAATCTTGTTCGAAGTCTGTTGGAAGTCAGACACGTAGTAACAGCACATAAAATATGTATATAAACTTAAACATTGAGTTATAAGTTATAACTATACTGTATAAATATGATTGTAGAAAATGACGACTCCTTGCTCATGCGCCTTGGAAATGGCGAGGGTGAAAATACGACCAGATATGTACTTCAGCTTTCAACTCACGTTATTGTGTAAAAAACTCTAGCGCCGGTTTAACGTAACCTTGCGTTTGTAGCGCCTATAAACGTCACCACTCAAGGTTACATTGACAACATTGGCAACCGTTCGACGGTTGTCATGGAGATGACATACTTATACCATAGAGTTATGCGGAGTTGATGCCTACAGCTGCATGATCCTTTGAAACTTGAAGATAAAACCATAGAATAGGCAACCTGGCTATAATTTTATGGTGAAACTGGCGCTAAGTGGACATCATGAAGCTACACTGACTTCGCGACGTGTGTAAACCGGCGCCTCCAGTTAACTTTTAAAATCAAAACGCACTCTAATAAATCTTCAGTCCCGATCGCAGCGCGTAAACCAAGGGGCTATATTACTCCATAAGAGATTGGCTTGTGCTGCTGTTGCAAATTGAATGCTGCCATTTTGAATACTCCGCGTTAAATATTCCCCGAATTCTAGATGGAAGGCCACCATTTTCGAGGCAAGTGGTGACAGCAAAACGAAACCATCTATTGACGCCACTGTTGCCATGGGAGTAGCCTCAAAAGTGGCGGCGTTCAATTTGCAGCATGAACGCTAGCGCCAATGCGTTGCCCATGATGGTCGAACCATGTCATACCATAATATTGTCTATTTGTATTCCAATGTCTTTGGTGTGATTGCGGACGTCGGTGCAGAAACGCGGCAGAGCAGCTGGATTCGACGGTGCAGAAGCAGGCTGCAGACACGTGGCCTAGCAGACGGAAGGCAACCAGGCAGGACAGACGTCACGAGGAAACTCCGTGTGACATTAAAGTATCGGTATCGGCTGCGCGAAACGTGGCATCGCGGGAAATTTTGCTCACACGCTCGCGGTTCGATATTTCGATTAGTTTCGAAGAGATTCGCACATGTCGCGTGTAAACACGTCGCACACCACACGTAACAGATTTACTATTATGGAGTTTTCCGGTAAATTGAGTTCCCGGAACAGAAATAATATTGTTTTATGGATAAAACGCAGAGCTTTAAACAAAACCAATCATGTTATCCAGTTCGTTTTTGCCAAATCACATCCATATAGATAAATACGTAATCGGAAATCCTTTCCCAGCATGTCATGCACATCTAGCCTAGGAAATCATACTCGATAATCTATAATCGATGTCAGTTTAATTAGGCGTACAATCAAAACCAAACTCGACTTTCATATTTTGCATCTGATTAATGGGGTTGGAAAATGTAAACGTCACAACATGAACCCGATACCATACGAAAATTTCGCACTTATATGACATGCACTCGGCAACAAAACGACCCTGATGCTTGCAAATGCTTATGACGTGGAATCATGTATGCATGCAGCGTATACTTTATCGCTTGGTAACAAACGACAATTTCGCGTATCAACCATAACAACAGCGGTATGCATTTAGCGAATTCGTGTCGCCAATTACTTCCCATTATGCACGTCATGGATTCAAACTTGCACATACTCGCACACACACTCATACATACACCTATATCCTCTCATTTTACATAGCTTGCATAACAATTCATGATACAGAGATGCTAGTTAAGGACGTTAATATATTAGGGGTGCATAAGCTGCATTAACTGCTGCATACATGCAGTTGCATAGCGTTATTAAACATGCATAAAATTGCATGCCGTAAACATTACTATAACATGTGCCATGAAGTTAAATGCCATGCACACGAAAAGGCGATTGATAAATGTACAGGGAACGCTTTCGGTATTTTTACTAGTGATAATTCGTAGCGTTTGTCGTCTCATCTTGATCTTTAATGATATCAGGGGAGGGTTGAGCTTGTGTCGTTTGAGAAGGATACTCAGTTGGGTGTTGCGATGCCGATCGTAGTATCGTGTTCGGTATTCTAAATCTCATCCCTGTTGCTTCCGTTCTAACAGAGACGGCGACCTGCTAAGCCGAACCAGCTCAAAACTTATGCACGTCGATCTGCAAGAACAGCTCGACGCCGACGCCGATGCTGACGACGACGACGACGACGACGCCGCCGCCTGAAGCTTGGTGTTTCAGAGATGAGAAGCGTCGCTTGATATCAACTCGTTTATGTACATATTAACAGTAACACTCTCTATCGGCGCCTAAAGCGTGCTGCTTATGAAATACTTCACCGAAATTGTGCGTATAACGCTGGGATAACTTCGGCACGAAGTTTGAAGCCGATATCGTGGACGTTGTATAATAAAATCCTAGACATATGCCGTTTTATTCGAAGGTATGACGATGATGTGATATTCTCACGACCTTTTTTATATTATAAAATACCACTTAGTTCAATATTTCTTTATGGATAAAGGAAATTGAAAAGCAGGCAAAGTCCTTGCGCCAATAGCAATGCAGTTGAACGCAAAGTTTTTCAATATAGCAAGCTATATCCACCATTTTCCGGTTTTTCTATCCGCCATTACTGATTCACTTCTAGAAATCTGTTGCCCCGAAAAACTAAAGTACATGGGAAAAGGGACGAAGAAAGAGAGCTTTTAAAGCTGCACGAAAGTTTTGCGTCCTCTGGATAGGAGGACTTTCTATATCTCTCTATCTCACCACTTTGTCCCGGAGTTGACGAAACTTTGAGCGTCGAGGCTGGCTGTCTTCTCGCGGATATGTTGCGCCGGTGTGTATGTGTGTGTGTGTGTGTGTGTGTGTGTATGTATGTGCATGCTTTACGTGTATGCTTTATATGTGGGATCATTCGATAGCATAATAATGTAGTATTCCAGAGCGACAGACGCCAGCAATTTCGACGTCATTACACATGCAGACAGTTGAGAAAGAAACGAACATCGTCGCAAAATTGCGAGACTAAGTTATGCTCCATATATCTTTGGAGTCGGTGATATCCAATCCTCCACTCACGTGCCACATACATTAAGCGGCCCTCGTTTGTCCGCATCATATCTATACAATTTCAGTCACTATAAAATGTATGCGTGTATGTCGCAGTAGGTACACAAAAAAGTCGCTTGTAAGAGGTTTTATAGAGAATCCACACACATCTGAGAAGGCAATGGGTTCACGAGACCTCGCATAACGCCATGAGAACGATAGGGGTGAGAATGGGATGGGAATGCGATGCTCAGATCGATACACACATCTCGGGATCAGACCAAAGTGTCGTTTCCACCTTCATTGTGTTATTATTATAGATATACGCCAGGTCGACTGTTTATAATAAGCCAGCACTTGCGACACTGAGCCCGCGTTGCAGGGCGTTCAAGGAAGGAACGACGCCATTATCTCAGCTCATAACTGTATCGATGTCACCGTTTGAAGCTTACTCGATTACTTGTAAACTCCAAACTGCTTTTCTTTAGTGTAGCATTATTTACTTGTACCCTGTAAGTTTGTTACTGAATAGCGAAATAATAAATTTAAGTTAGAGTCATGTTACACATCCGTAAAGAATTCATGAAATGTCCTTCCTCCTTCAGCAGCGATGTATTATATAAGTATAGTAATCATGCATTATCCAGGACACGTGGCGATAAAGTTGGCTATATCTATCGCAGCAGCATCCGATCGTCAGGATTGGAAATGACTCGAGAAGGCGCGACGGCGGCGACTTGAGCATGTCTCTCATGAATAACGCACGCTCTCGCTATGCGGCAACCATGAGCAAGCAAGCAGTTGTACCTATACTACCGCATCCAGTTGAGCTATCTAGACGGGATTATGTCTGCACAATTGTAGACTTGAGAGATAGAAGAAGATTGGAAGAAGAGCTGCAGGGAAGAGGAAGAAGAAAGAAGGGAAAAAAGGGAACGCGAAGGCTTTCTGAAAAGAGCCGACATTGCAAAGCTGCACACGGCGCACAGCAAAAGGTTGGAAAGTTTCTCGCGGCACGTCTCTCGCCGGCGAGACGAAGACGGCGACGGCGACGGTGGTGGCGGCGGTGAATTGGGCGGGCAGGCGTCTTAGCTCCCCCAACCCGGCGCAACCACCCCACCCCGGGCGGCCAGCAGTACACACGGTGAATACCAAACCAAGTCGGGCGAGAGTCAAAAGTTCACCCGATCCACCGCTAACTCTTTGTCAAAAGGATGAGAACTTTTGTCTATATATCCGCAATGCTCCCACCCACCAAACTCGACTTCTCATTCATGCACCTTACTTTACCTGAAGTCGAAGAGCTTTATATATTTCGAGACATGTACCTCGAAATCTATATGTCGATAAGAAGAATTTAGGGATATCAAAAACACGGCTCAAAGTTATGAAGACGAGCTTGTATTATAATATTAAACATCTCCATCCATTCGCGACTGCTCGATATTCCTTTCATTTCGTGGTGCGTATGGCAGATGAGACCGCGGAAATCAAATGGGACTTATTTTGGCCCGCATCTGGGTACCTATGGTAGCCGTCATGAATGTTTCATCGTAGCTGGCCAGAATCAGCGATAGGTCGAGTGGGAAAGAAAGAGAGGAACGAGAAGAAGGAGCGAGAGAGAGAGAGAGAGAGAGAGAGAGAGAGAGAGAGAGGAGATTTAACGCAGATTCCAGTTGGCACGATTACGATATTCGTGCCCGCGCGCCGACCGGCAAGTTATACGTAAAATTCCGCTTCTTCCGTCGAATCGTAGCTATATGTAGCGAAAATTTAGATTATATACCCCAGTAAAAGATGATAGCGTAATGGGACTGGCTAAATTACCTCACCCCGACCACCCTGCTCTATTCCCTCTCCGCTTCCACGCTGCCACCTTCCCGCTCTCGCGAAACGCGACAAAATGTATGCTGAGCAAAGATACAGCGCATAAACTGTATAATGAGATTTGCATTAGTTGCGTTATACGTGTGAACGCAATCTTTGCTCTTTTAAAAAAGTGTGAAAGTTGCTCACATTAAAATATTATAAAGGAGATTGTTAAAAATACGGCATATCGCGCAACTTTACCCGCAAACTTGCATAAGCAAACTCTACTACGGCAAATTTTGCAGACACATTAGTGCTACTAACTGTGGCAGATAAGTGACTTTGGCATGCGTAGATTCGTGCGTGTGTCTTGTACAAGCGGATGTTGCATAAAAGATTCACGAGCAAAAGAAAGGAAATCAGCAAAGTGCGCATCATGCGTGAGTCTGCTAGACCATTAGGGTAGTCGGGGCTAGCTAAGGGTTCACTGTGTGTACGTAATGCGGCGGGGTGAATCCTGGATGCAGAAACTGTCCCCAAAGGAAAGCAAGCCATCCCCCGTCATAAGCTGTTTTATATTTGACGGGTGAAAAAAATATAAATAAAAGTCGGTCCGCATTCAAGAAGTTTTGAAGAGATGTTGTATATAAAAGCGTGCATTATGTTGATGTTTCATATTAAAAGCATGGAAATGAAGCTTCAAGAGTGGAGGCCGTTGTAACTTTTCTGTAAACAGAACATTTTCAATGCGAAAAACAAGCAATAAAATATATTTGTTTGCTCATTAAATTTAAGAAAACTAATTACGTGTTTGTTCGAAAGTTTTCCTTTTACATGGGGACGTGAAAAAACGAGATATACGTCCATGAAATAACGACGACAGTATTGTAATAAACCGAGCTAAAACGTCGTTCTTGAGCAACATGAAAAACGACACTCGAAAACGGGGGACGTGTACTCCCAAACAAAGTGAGTTTCCACCCGGACCGGAGACTTTCCCGCCGAGTGTTTCCGTTTTCCTCTCTAATAATATCTTCCCAATAAATAATTCATTCATAAAACATAACCACCATATACTCTCGTGCCAGCAACTCTTTTATGTTGGTATCTTCTTTTATGCATTTCTTGCCATCAACTTCAGTCCGCGTATTTATTGCCTACTCCATCCCCGTGTACTTCTCGTTCAAGTTGCGAAGCGATCTTACGAAACATCGCGCCCATTTACATTCTGCCGAGATGAGGGCGGCAGACAATGTTATATATTTAGGGCGCCGTGAGTAGTGACAATTTACAAAACTAATGAAAGCAAGCAGCAACATCAACATGATAGCGAACCACGTCGTCAACGTTGAGTTGAGAGGCACTAGTCCACACTTTATGCCATAATTTGTATGAATTACAGCGTTACACCCGCGGCTACATGTACGGATGATACAGACGATGCTGAGTATTTTACGAACAAGCGGACATTAAAGTTATTACTGAGGCCTACAGAAGTCGTCAAAGAGTTATTATTTGAATGCTTTATGAGACACTTGACGCGATAACTGCATTTCAGAACAATGCCAATTTCGTGACTATAGTCGTTTCACATCATCGGTTATTGTGGGGGTCAATTGAATTTGCCACATGGGGCTGAAGTGACTGAAATAATATACTACGTAGAAATACATAATAGAGGACATGTTCCTCATAGCTTTAAAAAAATAGTACACGCTAAATTCGTCCAACTAGATTTGGTTTCATCAAAACGCTCACCCACATATACCTCTATCTGCCCTCTTCCACTTGACGATTCAGCCAACAGGATATAAATTGCGCGACAACCTAATGCGTTTTCCATGTTGTTTGGTATTTAAAACTAAATTTGCATATCAGATCGCACAGAAATATATTCATCAGCCGCGGGAAATGGTCCGCGGTCGCGTATCTCACATCAAAATTTTATGAATAATGTTCATCAGTTTAATTTGAAGGCACATGTTAATATTTCTAGCTGTCACCGAGGATTCGAAATTCAACGAGGTTGACATCGTGGCATGGGCAAAATATCGCTGAAAATTGCGGCGGGTTAGAAAGGGGCTATAAACGCAACCGCAAAAAACGAATCATTTGAACGGAAAGTTGGAACTCTGGCACTGGCGTTCATCTCATCCCTCCCATTAAAGCACAACTCTTCTTTGCGTTCGTGAGTAAGGTAGCTGAAGCAACATGAACATGACTTGAGATCATCAGTTCCACATTATGCATGCAAGACTTCCAAGCTGCAAGTGCATCCACGAGCAATACTTCTCTTGCATTTGCATATTAGAGCTAGTATATCATTTATTGATCCAAGTCAAGCTGATCGGGAGTACTAGTATATGTAACACATGCCTCACGTGCGAATAGCCCCGTCAGATAATGCGTGACGCAAGCTTAACTGAATCGATACTAAAATAGGCTCGGGGGAAAGTCATGAAAACTGCATTAGCTATACATGTAACGCAAGGTCTGGTGCCAATCTAGCATGGTTATCCTAACGGACATGAGAAAATGTACATCAGATCGAAAAATATGAGATCAATTTATTTGCAGCAAATCGCAATTGATTAATTATACCGTGATTCAGAGTAAAGAGTGTACCCATGTGTTTGATTACACTTTAGGGAATGAGGCCCTGATTCGAGTGACCCACATCAGAGACTTGGGCGTTGTAATTTCTAGTGACCTGTCATTCAATAGACACGTAAGCCAGATTGTTCCTAAGGCGTACAAACTTTTAGGGTTCATT
>QKMV01003252.1:0-11744 GCA_003287335.1 Lednia tumana
GGCAGTTTATTTGTTAGAAGTTTTCAGCAGTTTAACCCAGTTATTAACAGTTTTTTTTTAAACTATAGTGCTGAAATGAGTTAGGAGACATGAGTATTAAAAATTTAATAAATAGCAGTTTTGATTGAAATGCACCTAGACAGAATTCACGAGATTCTAAGAGATACGCAAATGGAACCAAAAGAGATATTCTACAATGTCTTTATCAATTACTGCGTTCTGGTCAGCTTAAAAAAAATAGAATTTTGAAACTCTGATCTTAGTGGTTCTCATATGTAGTATATTACTAAGCTTAAATGTGTCTATCTATACCTAGAATGGGTACATTGCAAACTGTCACCTTACGCAGGCATCTTTCCATTCGACGACTACCTGGTTACCTGGTGAATGAACTTCGTGTTACTTTCAATGAGTAATTAATAATTGTGCCTTGGTTTTTTTAATTAGCTATAAGGATTCACCGTAACGCAATGGAAAGTTGCGTTGCTAGATGAGTGTAGTATTTATTGCAACACGTATATTTAATATCTTTCTTGCAAAATATTAGAAGACACTTTCACAAATTGTAGAATGTTATAGTTTTCAAAAAAATTGTTTAAAACTGGGTAAAAAAGGTAAGAAAATAACTAAAATTTTCCTAACGTTTCGCGAACAATGCCGTTCACTTCTTCAGTGGGTTCATCGCTCTAACAGTAAAACAAAATCAAACAAGGGAACAGGAGAACTACAAACAAAACAAATTCTAGCACAACCTATTAAAAATAACCTGACCAGAGAATAATCGACTCTGCATCTAAAACTCACCGAAGCTATTATAAATTATAATACTATTAATCCCACACCATTGATTGCATTCTAAATTTTTGTCTAATTTTTAATAACTATTTAATAAATATTCTATTCATCATTCTATTCCTGTGTCTCAATCGATTCAACGAACGTTTAGAATTATGATTTATTTATAAAATTTTCAGATCCCTTATTTCTTACAATTTTTCATCTACTTCTAATATATTATTTTCTACTTAATCCTTCTGTCCTTCAATTGTGAACCGAGCACTGTTAAGCTGTAAACTATCATCCCTCTTAAAATGTTTATGTTGGCTCTTTTTTCCCATTGCTTCCCTGACTTAACGTGTACGCTTTCTCTTGTCCTGGCATAATTCCTTTAAGTTTTGTAATATTTTCATGTTAACTGTTGCAAGTGATATGTGTAGAACAAGGGGGAGAAATACATCCCCACATAAACATATCCGCTGAGGAGGAGTTTGGAAAGGTAGAAAGAAAGAGATTTGAGAAAAGTGGTTGAAAATGGTGTTTTAATCGAAATGGTTATTTTAAGGAATCTTTTCAGGGTTAATAAATTTTTAAGGATTTAGCAACCCGCTTCCCTGGGAATTGTGTGCCCGTGATTTTGTGGGGTGAACATCCTAATCTTACCTGTTTTCATCAAATATAAAGAGACAACTAAAGGCAGAAATGAACTTCCAAAAATATAAATGGACAGCAGTATGTTAAAAAAAACCACGCAGCATTATTTCATTACATATCAGCTGATTTATTCTTCCAAAGCTGCAAGATTGCTGACGGGCTCCGATCGTTCACAATTAGCAGTGTTTTAGAATCAGTGGAGGTCACACAATTTGTGTGCAATGTTGACTGATCATTAACATGAAGCGCTAAGAAATTTGCTGACTAGCTATACTCATCAAGAAAACTTGTACGAGTCTTCAGAACTACATCTTACGCCAACCGCTCAATATTTAAACGTACAAACATTGGAATCTTTAATTAACCGTTTTTACAACTTAATTATTTGAACTGGGGAGACATCCACATAATAATTTAAAATGTGTGTACATGTAGAGTTATAGATAAGAAATAATACATGAATGGTTTCTTTCAGAAAAGAAGTCTCTAAAATAAAATCCCGGAGGTCAATAGTCAATGACCACGGCTTTATATTGCTAGCTCATTAGAGAGTGTGAAAATATTCCAAATGCCAATTTGCCACCCACCCCTCAACCCCATTCCCATCCATAACGCAATGCTCTATTACAATGCCATTGTTCTGGGCTTCATCCAAACCCTCAAAAAGCTCAACTTAGGGTGGACACTTCAATGCAAATCACTCCATACCCACTCAATGCGCATTTGAATACAACGGTCTTAATGTCCGTTTAATTGCACGCGCACTTTGTCACGTTTGGTTTAGAGAATTGTGACCATTTAAGACCTGAACAATTACTCATTTGCCCCATTCAATTAAGTTTGAAAAATGCCAGACAAATAGACTGAAACAATAAAAGTCTCGTGAACAGAAATTAGCTCTCAATCAAAACTAGATCCTTGAGCGGGACGGTATTTCATGAAACGTATTTTCATTGTGCCGCGAAGCTTGACTGAAAAGATGCACATTGAATTTCAATCACACAGTTTTCAGTATATCCGGATATGTACCCGTGGAGATGGAACTATGGGTTTGGGTGTTGACTACAAGAATCTAAAGCGTATGCGGTGTAAGTTTATCAGAAATTATCATAATGTACGAATAAGTAGATATGCAAACGTTGTATGAGCTATCCACCGTAGTTTTTAAGGGTTTTATGGACAACGTTCAGCTTTTTGATCGACGTATCAAAATTAGATCATGTCTGTACTATAGCCTCAAATTTCGGAATAGTTCAAATTTATTTGAAAATAATTGTAGAGTAGACAAAACGAAACCAGTTTTCTGGTGGTAGCAATCTTAGTTATTAGCTAAGGTTCTATATAGTTTAATTGCACGTTTTTTTTGTTTGTGCTTTTTAAGGTCGAACGGTTAGCTGTAAAGTGTAAACTTAATTCATTGGGTCCAATGGGCCCCCTTATTCATTCTGCAAGCTTCAGCAGTAGCATTCTTTAGCCGAGCACCATTATGGTTACACACAATGTCATTCTGACGCAAGTAGTATTTTTTGGTATTGGTGTACATGGTCTGGTACACGTTAGTGGGGACTTCTAAGCCCCTTAACCGTCTCTCCCCCGTTGAACATAGTTTTCAGTGCCATCTAACTTTCACCATAAAGGTACCTACTTCTCTTTTTTACACTTTTCCATTCAATTTGAAATAAATTCTTCGACTTTTCATTCAATTTAAAAAGGGAATGAAACCAGGTTACATTTGAATGTGTTCCCTTGATTTCGTTTCATCTGGCATTGGAAGTGTGAAAACTTTGCGTGAAAAATAAAAGAAGGCATTTTTTTCTTGGGTCTTACGGTAAGGAAAATTTTGTTTTACCGCTGTAATCACACATGGTCGTCTACACCACGTCACGCCCTTCGAGCCTAAACAGTAAAAGCTAGCATAATATTTGTTAAAAATGAATACAACGCACAATAATGGATGAAACAGTATGTCTCACATGAATTTTTTTGGGGGGCATTATAACCGCCGTTAGAGGATATTTTGCACATTGCTTTATCTGTGTCTTGCTGGTACTGTGGTGAACGTTAGTTTTTACCAAGAAGAAAGGTTTTGCTGGAACGAAGACGAATTGGATGAGTAAGAGAAGGAAGCAATCCTAAAAGCAAACATCGTAAAAACGGGCTAAAATACGAGCCACTGAAAGTAGGGGCGATAAAATGAAGTGTGAGAAGGAAAACTAGGATCTCCTTGTTGTCAATGAAATTTTTTGGTTGTGTTTCTTCAATATGGTCATTGCTCATTATTGGCTACCGAATTACTTAAGTGTTAGCCCCCATAACTGCAGACATTAACGAAACGGTGGTTTTGTTAGCTATACATACTTATTACAGCACAAGAAAAAAAACATTTATTTGCTATCGCTATCTCTTAAATTACGCTAAGGTGTGAAGTCAACTTTCATACATTTTCATCAGTAGGCAGACTTTCTTATAAATCGCATCACCGCCCCACTCATTTCCGTCTCATTCTATGGATACCTTCTGGATAGTATCCGAGCATGTCCTTGTGTCTTCTAAATTATCGCAAGAAAATGTGCACCACCCTATCATTTGCCATCAAGTTCATTATACATAATCGATAGGTAAATTTTATTTTTAGAGCAGGTAGGACGTCATTGTGTAGCAATAAAAAGAGTTTTTGTTTCGCAGATAATCATTTAAGTATTATAGAAAATTGCAAAATTTCATCCAGGGGGTCACTCATAATTCATGTAGCAACCATTTGCATAATCAGAAAAACATCTAAAATACACGAAGAACAGGTTGTAGATAAGTAGTAGGAGCTTTCTTAGCCTAAGCGTGACTTTTCCTCTCTTTCGTTAATATGCATTCGCATTTAAGGTGAGCATGTGTTCGGCGTGTGGGCGTGTGAGTGTGTATGTGTGTGTGCTATCGATTGAAATGGATCTGACCACTTTTCCTTGAGAGAAATCACCTGCATATGGCTTAGTTCTCACCACTGGGTCGTAGGCCCACTCCTCGTCTTGTTGGAACTTGGGTCTTGGGGCTTGGGGCTTGGGGCTTGGGGCTTGGGGCTTGGGGCTTGGGTTCCCCGCTTCCCACCTCACCTGTGCTACAGCACCAACCCCTAGCTATCTTGCTTGACCGAGCAGCGAACATTGAGCAATGTCCGATCCGACAACAGCTATACACACTTACCTACCTTCTCTTCTCTTCT
The DNA here is from genome assembly GCA_003287335.1 of Lednia tumana. NCBI lineage: Eukaryota > Metazoa > Arthropoda > Insecta > Plecoptera > Nemouridae > Lednia > Lednia tumana. The sequence goes on from QKMV01003252.1 coordinate 4,646, forward strand.
CTTCTCCCATTTCCATGCTCCGCTTTGTACATTAGCTCGACGTTTACGTGGAAAGAAAAACGTGGAGAAAAACTTTTGTGTTATTTTATTTTAGAAGCATTTGCGCTGTAAGGAAGTCTCCAAAGTATCTCAAATTACTAAAATTAGCTCCAAGACGTGTGTAGCCGAGAAACTGTTAAGTACTGACTAACCTATAGCAAATTGTGCCGTTCTATATTTTTTCCGTTGTTGAATTGATACTCAATTTACCCATTTGACTCGAACGTTTTACCATCTCGAAAATTTCCTTTATCCTAAAAGTTCGCGCGGAACGGTCATGAAACTTGAATTCTATTTTCTAAATGACGGGACATTTACGTGAGAGCGCCTAGGATGATGATGATAATCATAAGAGTTTGTAAAAAGCCTTTTCTTTCTTGCACGAGAAGAACGTGTTCTTTTAGGAATTTTATCGAGCGTTCAGTTTGTGAAATTTGATTTCCATCGATTTGTTGTGTAAACATGGTGTAAAATCTAGTAAAGTAGCTCACCCACCTACTTTATAATATAACCCTCCATCCATGAAGTGAAATGTAAATATCTAAGTCAGACACGTCCTTCCATCATTTCGATTAGTATTTACTTTTTCAATCATATATACAACTCTTCCAAACATGTCGTAATTTTAACATAATAATAAAAATATGTCGCCCATTCGTTTGAGAATAAATATAAACGTATTCTCTTTTATTCAGCCCGAGATTTTTTTGTGCAATCTTCGCGTTCTTTTGTTTAACACGTGCTGAATGCTAAACACAGAATTCTCATGAAAATGCAATTGTATTGGCTCTGTTTATCAACCACTATTGTTCCATGTTGTTAGCCGAACCATCGAAAATGAAGTTAGTTCCGTTCCGCGTTCATATCGCGCGCTGCCTGAGATCGCATGTCCCTTCGATCTCGCCCGGCCCTGGTGCAAGCAATGCATACGTTCAGGCCGAGTAGATTGTTCTAGAATAGCGGCGAAGGCACTTTCCTATTTTCCGTGGTCCCGAGCTCAACTAATTACCCCGTAGCGGTAGCCCTATACTTTATCGTGGAGTGGTTCCATGGATTAGGCTCACGGCTTGTTCAGTGTTTGTATTGTGTGTCCGTATGTGCATTGAGCATTTTAGCCAAGTCAGCTAGAATAGGTTATATTGTTTAGGTTAGCGGCTAGTAATTGGCTGCTCGTGGGAAATTGGTGAGATATTTCAGCGTAGGGGGGAGGAAAGGAGCGACTGTATTGAAGAGACATTTTTGTAAACGGCGGCTTTTTTCATATTTTTCTGCCTAGGATAATAAATAATAAAAAAATTCTGTTGCTTAAAATTGCTCTCGTATACCCAAGCGCTCTTTCCAATATAGTAAGCAACCAGTTCATTACAAACGTTTAAAAGATTTGAGGCAGTTAATATTTCTGCCAGCTGGTTTCTTTGGGATCGAATCAAGCTGGAAGAAAGTAATTAGCGCTAATACTGGCGCTTATTGAATCAATATTAACCTCGGTTTAATATTTTTGAAACTGCGCGAATGCCGGATGTTCCTGTATAAGTTAACTGCATAACAGATGGCAAGTAATTCACAGCTTAAATAACATCAAAGTGATGATAATTTTCTCAGTCACCTCACTTTGTTCGGTAAAGTGGAAGAAATCTTACAACACCAGCAATTTGATATTGTACTATATATTTTTGAGAAGGGGATCTAAGAAGCAACTAACTCGAATTTGCCATAGTGGAGGTGCCTGTTTCTCTTGAATACTTTTCTACGCATTATAACTCGCGCAAGATGCAAAGTCTAAGAAAGTTATCTCTATTTTCACGGATAATTTGAGTTCAATCTGAAAAACGGTCGTTCACCTTCGAAATAATTGTCTTGCCTTCTGATGCCCATAAACTTTTAGGTAGCCTGACATCTTCGCTACATTGAAGTCTATGTCTTCTGTAACCTACCTTGGTATGATACAGTCACCCGTTCAATCAGATTGAGAAGGGTCTCCATGTTCAAAGTGGTTAAGGAAGGTTACTTTATCTCTATAGGGAGTCGAATTTGAAACAGCTTGCGTTAGGGAAATTTCTCGGTCCATAGGGATATTTTATCCCGTATAGTCTCGTTCAGCTTTTGTTTCCCTCAAAATGACATCATATAGGGTGAAAGCAGAACATACCCCGGTAAACTGCTGATATAAGCTTATTCAAAATACAATTCTGCTATACAGAGATTCAGCAAATGCACGAGGGAAAAGGTAGAGTGCTAATAACCACTACCTACTGTAGCTAGTGCAACCAATACACAAAGCCATCACACCATGGGTTGACCAAACATAATGTATCACGCAACGCAAATGATGTGTCTGGTTTGCTAATTGTTTTAATTGAATGTTGATGTATCTATACCTAGCATTGCTGGAAATCTGGGGTAACATTCAACACAGCCAATAAAAATAGATATTTCATTACAATTGTCCTGAGATGAGGACTCTCCTTGATATTAATATAAACTGACACAATGTGAGGTTATAATATTAGTAACCTAAAATGTCAGCCAGATAACGGATGACCCTTCGCAGCCCTTGTTGGCGGCCGTACCGGGAGTTATTCATAAACAAAAAAACGGGCGGCAAAAAAAGAATAACATACGTGTGACATCCGCAGGAAATGACGACAACCGACGAAGACAGAGTTGTCTTTCGTGCGCCCCATCAGGGGGATTAGTGGCGCTTGGCGGTGGAGACTGGAGAGGTTTACACATTGCGACGCCGGATTATGTATTATAATGATAGCAGAATGTGAAACTGTTTGCTACCTCATCCTCTTTCACCTCTACCTCACCACCTTCGGAAACTGAAACCTCTCGTGTCTGCTCTATTACTGCCAATGACGTTGACGTATCCACGGACTTACTTGGCTTTAAACACAAACGGAAGGTTGATACTGACAAGCAAAAGCTCGCAAATGCACAAAATTGAGATACTGATTTGACCAAAAATAGATTAATGGCATTTTCCGCAATCAATTGCAATTGCAATTCTTCCGCAAGAATGGAAAGGTGGACGAAATTGAGTCGGCCATAACGGGTTTAAAAGTGGTGGAGTGAACAACCATTGCTTAAACGAAATAACGTTTTAGTACTTTTCCAAAATTGTTTTGCAAAAGTAAAACCTACCCAGAGGCAGGCAGTTGTACTAAAGTTACGCCCAAGAGTGGATGTTTTATATGAAAGGCAACGCATAAGGCAGTTAAGCCCTTAGAGTAAACATCTGTGTCTTAGTATTGGACTGCATTAAATAAATAAAAACCGATAAAGAGTATTTGATATTTTTGAGTAGCTAAGCTGTTTTGATGTTATTTTTCTACTTTGAATATACAAGAATATTTCTGCTTACGTCCCAAAAACCGATTTTTATTATTGGACGGAAAATATTCCAATACACGACAGGGAATCAGCATCCTCAGCTGTCAGCTGTGACACGTTCGTTCGATAGAGAAATAACTTAGACATATCACTTGATGCATTTTAGAGGGAGATGGTTGTGGTGAGGGGGAGAATAGGAGAAAACGAGTAGTGAGAGTTTTTGCCGTCATTTCTTCCGCAGCCTAAAAGTAAAACTGTATTTTGACTTTGAGAGTATTTGAAGTTTGGCATTTGATGGCATTTGAGTGAAAATGGAAAATTTAACATCTGGTTTATCAAGAAACCTATGCTCGTATATTGTGTGGGCGAGGTAGAGTGAGTTACGATTCCGGATACTGATTGAAAGTTTCACGTTTAAGCACATTCCATTCCCTGCATGATATCTATCGACAGTGCATAATGCGCACAATGCGTCTACCACGTGTTTTAGTCAAGCTTTCGCACCTTAAATGCAATATCAGCAAAGGTTGAACTAGAAAAGGGGATACCAGAGCTGAGAGTCCAGACATAATACCAGCACGTGTGCGAAAATAGTCATCCACTTACGTCTCTGGAAGGGTGGGCGAGAAGGGTGAGTTGGGGGGAGGGATCTTGAGGGCCTCTGTCTTAATAATATGAAATATTTAAAATGTGTATATAATCAATGAGCACCAATAAAATGAGCACCATACATATTTGAATGCATAATGTATCTGACAGTTACAAATAGTTTATACAAATTCATACGAAATTTTAGCGTACATCGTGATTAGTGGGCGATTTACAATTAATTTTGTCAAAAATTTCATTTAGGTGCAGTAATGCACTTACGTTTCTGGTTTCTATGTACTTGAAGTTATTTTTAATATTTTAAGATCTAAGTATTGATTTAAAAGCTATGCTAGACAGGAGGTAAAAATAATATAATGCATTTATATACATATATATAAGAATATTCTATAAAATGCCGTAGGTTATTATAAATGGGGAACCCGTAATACTATTCTTCAAACCGTAGGAGTGTTCAACTTCCTATGCGTAATATAGAGTAATATTAGTATACTATATTGTCGTGGCTTACGGGTATATCTCGGCCTCTCTCTCTCTTCGGATCTTACACACATTTTCAAATTTCGAATGCATGTTAAATTGTGACATAGGACACAATAAATGGTATTCACTTCAATTCTTTTCTGTTCGCTCATGACATTAATGAGTTGGATCATCGTTTAATGAATACCCTGAAAATGACGAGCAAATATTTCAAAAGATCTGGAAATCGAATGACATTCACAGGTCGAAATATCTGTGATTTATGATGGTGCTTTACCCTAGAAAAAAAACACATGTTCCAATTTATAGGGGGGGGGGGGAGGAATCACGTGCTTCAGAATGGTTCGACTGATTTTTTAGTACCTAAATTGCACCAACTCAGAGTAACTGAAATGTGTGCACTTTGTGCACAAGGTGAGGCGAGTGTTTATCCCGTTCAAGAAGTCGATAAAAATTTATTGGCTACAAGTTTTAATCAAATTATTATTTGTTCAATTTTTTTGCAAAAAAAGTCTTCTGTCGATGAATTCAGATTTTCGTTAATTTGTATCTTCTATAAATGTGAAGAAACGACTGTTAAATGGCGTCGGGAAGTGAAAACGAATAGAAAATATCCACGCATGTATACTGAAAGGAAGCGCTGCGGAAATTATATTGCTAACGAGATTCCAGAGAAGATGCGGCTTCTCTGCACCTTTAATCAAATTACGTACATCTTTCACATGGATTGTATATTCTTAAATGGTGAATGTCTTCAATCTATAAGCTAACAGCGTGGATTGAAAAATATGAAGTATTGATTTGGGAACGTGAAATAAATCTTAAGTAACGGAAATCAGACGCAATTTTTTGAACGAAAAAAAAACAAAGAACTTTCTTGACAGTAAAATAATTTGAGCGCTTATATTATAGGATAGAATATCACTATATGAAGAGACAAAGTGAAGGGTAAATTCACCGACACCGATCAAAATAGGTAGGTATATCTTTAGTCCATTTTCGGCAGTGACACGTTTCCGTTATTAGGAATGACGTTTCCATTTGGATTTGTTTCTTCGAAAAAACCGTCTGATTTGATCACCTTGTTTACAGGAGCGTGAAATTGTCAGGATCTTTATATATAGATCCAGGATAATGTTTATTTATACTCATTTATTTATTTATCGCTATTTTACACGAATTATAGGCATCACTCCAAACAGGCGAGACTGATGCCAGAAACAACTGTTTTCTCCGAAAAACCGTCGGTTTCATATTTTTTAACATCAAATGGGCAATCGAAATACATGAAGTGTTCAATTGAACTAATATACCTGCTCCACAAACGGATGCATCTAAATCCCTACACATTCCGTCTCCCTCGATCCCTGGACATATAGTAATAACGCTACCGGCGTCGTGCGATATTAAAATTTGCGATGTTTTTTATTGTCAGTAGCTCATGGCACATGGGTCTGTAGTGCGTTGCGTTGTCAAAAGAACTTGTCCAACCACCCTTGAAGCTGCATACATGTAACCGCGGTAAGCAATGAAACATTCTGCAATTAAACGTAATATTCGACACGGCTTCTTTACAGCCAGCCTAAAAAGCAACAAAAACCCACCAAATTCTAGCCATCTAGATGAGTTTCGCATCATACTCGAGCTGCAAAATATATAATATGAAAATGATTGCTTTGGTAATTCGTTTGAAAATGATAAGGGTTAAATGGAACTCACTCTTGATAGGCGAGAGTTGTCCACTCGATTTGACGCAGATGTCGTTCAGCCACCCCCGTATGTAAAAATAAAATAAAAACGCTCACATACACAGAAAGAACCCAGACACTGATTCGTTCTTTTTTTACTGACATAAATGCTTTTTCTGACTTACATATTGTACAAGTCAGAAAAAACCAATGCAGGCGTTCCCACATTCAAAACCAGTTGTTCTGTCTCTGGAGCGGTTGATATTGCCGTAGCGAGGTGCCGGGCTTACGCGATCATTCTCACAAGTCAAGGGTTGGCGTGGATGGGTGGTGTTGGGTGTTGAGGAGGGGGGGGGGGGATCAGAGAGGGGGAGTTTTCAATTTTCTTCTGAAAATACGGCTATTAAACTGGGTATGCCTATTACTGGTTATTTGATTATATGGTTGGGTAATTTGGGGCTAGGTGTAAAAATGCACCTAGGGCAGCTTACTTCAGATAGCCAATGATGAGGCTCTTGACAGATTCATATGTGTTGCATTCCGTGGCGTTGATTCCCATCAACCAAGGAGCCCCGCACCCGACTTCATCCACCAGCTGCTGCCAGTGACACATATCCTCGCACTAAAGAAATGAGAAGAAATGTAGCTTCCATCGCACTAATAACTATTAAATCAAAATCTTAACCCTATTATTGCTTTATTTCAATGTGTATATAAAGTAAAGCTTACTCTTGTGAAGCTATGCGAAAGGTCATGGTCGCATTTATCGTTGATCATACGAAAATCTTGGACTCCAAGCTTGACTTCTAGATTTTCCCCAACCTTCAAGAACAAACTTTCCATTCTTCCAGATGTTTGTAACCGTGGCTCTAAGAAACCCCAAAAAATGAACACATTTGTAATCCTCATCAATTCTCATCAGAATCACGCAAGAAGTGAATACC
>QKMV01003253.1:0-10190 GCA_003287335.1 Lednia tumana
TGGGTTAAACTGCTGAAAACTTCTAACAAATAAACTGCCAACGTTTCGCTAACCTTGCTGAAAGCTTCATCTTGCCCGATTTATAGTTTATTTGTTAGAAGTTTTCAGCAGTTTAACCCAGTTATAACAGTTTTTTTTTTAAACTATAGTGCTGAAATTAGTCAAAAGACATGAGTCTTAAAAAAATAATATTACAATCACTTCAAAAATACCTAAATACTAGAGGACTCCATCGCCGGATCTTTGCTTACATGCCAATTGTTCTACCAACTGAGCTAAGCAGGGTAAAATATTTCGGAAGTGAATTAAATAATGATGAGCGGTTGATCTCACAGGGAGAATTTGAGCCATGAGGCTTTGACATAATTCAAAGATCGCTCTGGAACAAGTGATGCTATGCTGCAACACAATCTAACCAACTCGAATAACTCCAAAACACGTGGGATACGCTGAGATGCTGGCAGCAGATGATGAGATCAGATGCTGTCTGGTAGCTGCAAAGGTCCTGGTATCGAATCCTGATCGAGATGAACATTTAAGTTGGATCAAAGAATGTTACCTACCTAGTTTGTCAGCGACCTCGGGCTTGGCGCCATACTTCAGCAAATGCTTGACGACTTCGAGGCCTTCCTGCCCTTTGGACGCGGCAATGTGGAGGGCTGTAATCATAAGAGCGCTGCATGGCACGTTGATTATTCCAGAAATATTCATGTCGAGGACGTGTTTGACTTCGTCCAGACTGCCATGTTCGACGGCGTTCATCAGCAGTTCGTTTTGGTAGCAGGAACCGTCCGCAGAGGGCACGCATTCTTTGATTTGTTTGAGGACACGCTCCCGAAGGAATCTGATGCGCGGAGATGATATTTTTTCGACTTGAGAATCGTTTTCGAGGGGGTTCAGTTCGATTGGTTGGTTTTTTAGCTCCCGCATGGCGTGAGATTTACGAGGGAAAGCTCGAGAGGCGATTCTTTCACGAAAAACGTCTCGGATTAAACCTTGTTCAAATATCTGATATTTGCTACAGATTATTTGTGTCAATACCTGTGTTGTGGCCAACGCAAAAAAAACTTATAGCAGAAAAGTAAAAAAATAACCGAAACTGGGGGCACGTGGGCGCAAAGAACGACACATAGATTTGTTTTGCACCTGGAAGTTTCTTGTTTTGTAAACACTCTTGCTCTACTATAGCTCACTGTCAACAGTGCCTTGTGTGGCTGTGATTACAGAGTACGGCGCGGCGGCGGTTGGCGCTTTTCGCTCTTATCACCGGAGGTTCTTGTAGCGGAAAAATAGAATACAATCTTTTATCACAGGGGATGTGGTCTGCAGATGATTGTGCAAATGGAAAAATATATAGTACGCATATGGCCCGCAAATTTCTACTATATACGAAGTAGGTTAGGAAGTAGGTACATACTAATATTATTGAAACGGAAAGTTCTTCCCATTGGTCATTTCGGTAAAACAGGCTCAAACTTGTAAGACAAACTGGAAGGCTCCACGCGTGATTTTTAAATTTTGCTCACAGCTCAATGCAGTGTACGAGTTCACAAAAAATGACTGTAAACTGGGTTGCATGCGAAAATATCCACTAAAACTCTCAACGTTTCGAACAGTTTACTCCCCACTTTTAGTGGATTTCTCAGCTTTCAGCTTAGCTTGCAATATTTTTCTTTGAAAGCTAGTCCTAAGACCAAGAGTAGGAGCTAGACATAAGCGTAAAGAATGTTATAAGTGTGCAAGTTGTTCATATTTTGGGGATGCTGGCATAATACGTATTTAGATTTACCTATTGAAGTACGCAACCTACACGCACTCGGCACTAGGAATTAAAACAGGACAGGATAGTACCTGTGTAAACGTCATTGCTGTTGGTTTTTGTGGAGCGTCAGCAACAGGGTTACTTGCGGTTAAATTCAATCGACATTTGACGAGTCTACACTGCAATTCTTATAAGAAAGTTTCATCCGATAAGAGTAGAGGGAAATAGTCAAGGTTTTGTGGTTGGTTGTTTGGCTAGTGGCTTAGCCAGAAGATAATAAGGAGGACAAATTGTATGTCCTATCCCGTGGCATAGCTACTAGTTGGAGGCTTACTATTCTGAACTTAAGCTAGACATTATTTTACTGGCCCTAGTTAAAGAAGTCGCGAGAAATATCATCATTGAGAGAGCTCTGATTCGAAGCATTCTTATATAAGCTAGACTGTACATTTTTTGTTGGTACATTCTATTTAGTGGAAGAGTACAGTTTTCCACCAGGGGCTATGGTGGCACTTAACACAGGAAGGTAGTGCTAGAGAGCCTATTTTGTGGGTGTAACGCAGTATTGTCTCTCATTGCATAGACTGTTTGTAGGCCTTGTTTTTGAATTTTCCGATTGCATAATTTTCGATAGTAACTTCGTAGGGGGAACGGCAATTATGGTCAAACGGTTAATGTGATATTTTATTTGGTGTGTTTTTTCAAAACGGTTAGTACAATTATTGATCTTAAAAAACTATTTAGATTTTTAGCATGAAAAAATAAACTGAGAGCTCAAAAAACACTTTCACAAGGTACTGAAATGATTTGTAAAATTGCTTAGACTTTCAGGGAAAATGTGTTTTTTTCAGGGCAGGCATGACGAGCCTTACCTCAGAAGAAGTAAACAACCGCTAGGAAAGTGTGGGCAATTTTATGTAGCATTTCATTACCCAATTTGTTAAAAAGTGTTTTTGAAAACAACTTGAGTTTCTTTAAAATACTTTATTTTTAAAAAACCTTTGTCTTCATCTAAACTTAGGACGTGCGAGTGCTAAGTGTAGGAATAGATATGAGTATAAAAAATTATAAAATTGTACCTGTTCCACGGACTTCTAGTCTCAGCGACCTTTTCAAAAAAAAAGTTTATCTCAGGGACCAGCATAAATGCCACTTGTCAGGTAAATGGTTAGAACTTAGATTTTGCACCCACGGATAAGGATATAGACTCTAGCATGCATTTTACATTCACTTTTGCTTCTCTTTTCCGTCATTCGGCGAAACGTTTCCTTTGACAGTAATGGTGGTGGACGTTGCTCATTGGGAAAATCCTGTTAAACGATCTTTGGGGAAATTGATAGAAAATAACGCTTATTGAAAATTTCCCGCACATTGTTCTGACCAATGAGATTTCTTCCCTCTCTACCATTGCATAATTCGTTGTGGACGTCATCCGGTGACGTAAACGTATGACAGATTTTTCAAAGGCTATTTCTTTCCCACTCAGAAGGTCGTGCGGAGGTGATCGCAGCTAGAGTATCTGCTTCATATTTTAATCAAATAACAAGAATGTTCTCAAGATTAGTGAAGCCACAGACCATCGCTGCCGTTGGCAAGAATTTGTCTACCAGCTCTCAGGTACTGTCATCTTGATCTGCCTGGGATTAATCAATAATCGTCACAATAGAGATGCCTACACATACACTTGCTAAAGACACCATACAATTTTATCAGATCTAGGAAGATAATCCATCTTCTTTCAGTAAGGCAATTATTCTATCCTACTGACATCAACCCCCAGCAACATGCATATAATACAAGGTACTTAGTTTAGATGTATTTTGTCGGAACTGTCAGTAGGCGGCTGGTCTGTACATGCATCTCTGTAGCTGCGTAGTTAGTACCTGCAGAAATAAATGCACCTTTTAGTCAAATGCGTAGAAGTGCTAATAGGATAATTTTCTCTTTTCCAGCACAATGCTAGAGTGGTGGTATGCGGAGCTAGCGGAGGCATCGGCCAACCCCTTTCGCTGCTGCTGAAACAATCTCCTCTAGTCACAGAACTCAACCTGTACGACATTGTGCACACACCCGGTGTTGCCGCTGATCTCAGCCACATCGAGACTGTTGCAAAGGTGATTAAATTACTTTATATATTTGCTTGTTATGAAAAAAAGAATAGTTTTCTTGAATCTAACATAGCTACTTTGCTTAACTATAGACATTACAAGTACCAACTTACGTCTACTTGCACTTAATTTATACAGCTACTAATTGTACAATTTAGGTAAAAGTGTTTTATTTCTATGACTAACATGTCAAGATATCTAGGTCAAATACTATCATAGTGCAACATTTAAATTTATCTTGATAGTATTTAGGTCAAAGCAGGCATTGCCAACTTTTTTAAATATATCCTAGGTATGGGATAAGGCCTAACGATCTTTAATGGATGGGCCATCCTTGGCCAATCCTAATGTATACCATGCCAGAACATAAACTATACCTACCTACTACAGTTCACAGAATGTTTTAAAGTTTATCAAATTTGTTGATGCATTCTAAATTACTTTTATGTGGTGATTGGCAATTTGGTACCTAATATAATTAAAATTTTGCTTTGTGTGAGACTTCTGTTAAACGTACATTTTTTGTACAGGTGACAGCGTATAATGGGCCAGATCAGCTGAGGGCAGCACTCAAAGGTGCTGAGGTGGTGATCATTCCTGCGGGAGTTCCCCGCAAGCCCGGCATGACCCGAGATGATCTCTTCAACACCAATGCTTCCATCGTCCGGGATATTGCCCAGGCTATTGCAGAAGTCTGTCCCAAGGCATTCGTTGGTATCATCTCCAATCCAGTGAGTTTGGTCCCAGCTTTAAAATATATATTTTACATAGGGATATTTTGAGCCAGATGCCTTTTCTTAATATATTCACTCTAAAATTACCACTTTCAAATGCTTACAAACTTAAATATTTGAGCCCGACTGGTAAATCAATGAGCCAGCAGCCCATTGAGCTCAGCTTAAATCGTTGCAGGTCGTGGCACTTAAGGTTTCATCATGCCCTCCCGACATCTCTTGCACCCCACTAAAATGCTCTTCTCTCTTGGCAAGGTTAACAGCACAGTTCCTATTGCATCTGAAGTGCTGAACAACGCTGGAGTTCTCGACCCCAACCGAATCTTCGGAGTGACCACACTCGATGTAGTCCGAGCCAACGCTTTCGTCGGCGACCTCAAAGGGCTCGATCCCACCACCGTCAACGTCCCCGTGATCGGAGGACACGCAGGAATCACCATCATTCCGCTTCTGTCGCAGACCAAGCCTTGCGTCGAATTCCCAGCGGATAAGCTCAAGGTCAGTAACTTCATAGCCATGAATGTCCAGTCTGAAGGAATCGGAATTTAACAAGGAAACTAGCATGAGGCCGGTGCTGTAAGATGATAACATGAAATGAGCTCGATTTCCATTTTGGTTTTCCATATTTGATTTTCAAACGACATCGTTTCACATCTTTGTTTTTTTTTCATTTTAATGATCTATCTCACTAACATACCGACTCTCTTCCAGAATTGAAATCATTTAGTTCAAAAAACACCTACACCAAAATTAATTTTGAAAACACTGAATTTCATCTCATTTTGCTGCCAGAAAAGTCACCAGATAGGCCCCAGGTGTGGGATTGTGTAAAATAATTATCGTCGATATGACTCCTTTTCTCTGTAACTGTACATGTATTTCAATGGGCAGTAAAGCGAAAAGGAGTGAACCTCTACGGGAACATTTTTAACAATCGCCTCCCAGAGCAGAGCTGTCTGTTGACTGGAAAATACCCAAAGGGTGTGTAGATCTGCTGATTTGGGTCGCTTCAAATTAAACAGAGAATTAAAATACATTGCCAATTTATTACATTTTTAAGACTCATGTCTTCCGTCTAATTTCAGCACTAGTTTTCAAAAAAACTGTTAGTAAATGGGTTAAATTGCTGAAAACTTCTAACCAAAAAACTGCCAAGATTGCCAATTTGTTGGACACTTAAGAAGGCTAATCAGAAATTGCACAAAAAACCTAGAGACATACAGACTACAGCAGATTGGACCACCATGAAAAACCCAAATTACGAATTTCTTCCTCTCGTAAGGTCTTTTAGAAGGATCCTCACAACACATAGTGTGCCACGAGCTTTAGAGGAAATATCTCTGCATTTACCTGCCTGAAGTGGATGTGATAAATCAAGGAACATCGCAGCCAGGATCACACCTGGGACATTCCTTGTGGAAGACAGATTTGTTTTCACCCCGCTTCTGAGCTTGATATGTGAACAGTGCTAACATATGGTGATCATCTCTTTTGTTTCCAGGCGCTAACAGAGCGCATCCAGGAGGCAGGCACTGAAGTTGTCAAGGCCAAGGCAGGAGCAGGCTCTGCTACTCTGTCGATGGCCTATGCCGGCGCGCGCTTTGCGTTTGCGCTCTGTCGTGCAATTGCCTGCGAACCCAACGTTATCGAGTGTGCATACGTGCGATCCACAGTCACCGATGCCAAATATTTCTCCACGCCACTCCTTTTGGGGGTAAGTCTTGTTCCTGTCGGGTGGCTGAGCTAGTAGGTATTCAGTTATTACTGTGCTACTTGTACGCTCCTCTACTTACTAGGTAGGGATGTACCTACTTGTCTTAAAATTGAAAGCTTAAAAGCAAACACCTTTTTAACGTTCCCCACTGGTTAGGATTTTTTTTTAACCATTTTAGTTATGGCTCATCTTTCTTTTAATTTCTTTTCTGTACCAACTACAATACTTTCTTATTTTTATTTATTCAATGAAATAGACCTGATTTTCAAGAGGTGGATTTTTATTACGATAAGTAAATTAAACCGTTGTATGGTCATCAATTATTGTCAATATGCAGTATCAAAAAGATCGTTACCTTGTTTACTGTTATGCATCTAATAAAAACTGTTTTTCATTTTTCTGTAGCCTAATGGAATCCAAAAGAATCTGGGTTTGGGCAAACTCAGTGATTTTGAGTGCGAATTGCTGAAGGCAGCTATCCCTGAGCTTAACAAGAGCATCAAGAAGGGAGAGGACTTCGTAAACAATCCGAAGTAAAGTGGCTTCAAGATGAAGTAAAACAGGCGATTGGAAGTCATAATGCCACAGGCTGTAACATTTTAAGTGTTACTTCGCTTGCTGGCAAGTTATGTAGAACACATTAAAAAAAAGTTGTATAGTAGGAATAATAACTGAGAATGATTACTCGAAAGGAGATATCATAAATGTGAAAAAAATGGTTCGAAATTGTACCTTGCCTGTTTATTGTTGATAATATATTATTATTATTTATTTTTGGTGCGTAATTTTAAACCATCCGTTAATCGTTAAGTTACAATAGAGCCTTGCTAAAACCGCTCGACCGAACGTTACACATTATAAGGGATAAGGTAGACCCAGGTACGCCCAAAAACTAGTTTCCTCTTTTATTTCGCCACTACCGCTTGCAGTAGCAAGGTCTTTGTAGCTTCTACAAAGAAGTTGAGCATAGTTTAGTTTCAGTTTAGCTTCAGTTAAGTTTTCAGCAGTTGAGCCCAGTTATTAACAGTTTTTTTTTTAACTATAGTGCTGAAATTAGTCAGGAGATATGAGTCTCAAAAATTTAATAAGTTGAGCATAGGTTGTCCAGCAAAGCTTTTATAGCTATCAAAGTAACACAAGGGTAGGTACATATAACTATAAAAACTACATTTTCCTTAACTTTTTATGGGAAAAAAAATAAAACTTCTGCTGAATCCTGTATTATTCTTGTAAGTTGTTAAAAAACAAACAATTAAGACACACAGAGTTGGGAAGCTGGGTACATAGCCGAGTACTTGGCAGCATGACTAGTAAGATCAAAGCTAGTGCATTGCAAGTACACGGGAAGCACTGGACTAAATTTTAGTGACAAAAGTTAAGATCCAAATCATTCGTTGGAGAGAGTGCTTACTTGCCGGAATCAAAGTTTGGGTTAAGCTACAAGGGACCGTTCTTAATATATTTATATATACATATCTTTGAAATTGGATTTGGAATTTTAAAATAAAGGTGTCACCATTGGGTGTGACATGGGATGTGTACTTTGTACATTCAAAAATAACGATTAGGATTCTGGTTTCGGTTCTGAGAAATATCGGATTTGTACAATTTGGTTGTTCGTATTTGGTGAAAAAAATTCAAAGTTTCAACTTCGCTCGTTTGACAGTTGTAACTGACAGTTGTCTTTTGGCGCGCTTTCTTTGTTTTGAAGGGACTGACAGTCATATACAGATCAAGGCGGTGGTGGTCTGATCGGTCAGGTAACAAAATTAATTCAGACAGTAATTATGGCTTATTTCAGTTTCATGCCCCATATTTTCGGCCAAAAAATTACCCAGTTTCGTGTAACCTTTACGAGTAAAACATGCCTCGTTTTCTCGTCCTTCGCTTGACAAATTTAACTAACAAGTTCACCCACGCCGGTTTTGAAAGGTTAGTTCGTTAATTTAAAGGGGCTACTCAGGGCTATTCTTGTGCTTGATGTAATGTTTGTAATGACGTGATAGCTAACAAAAGCGATTACCTATATATCGAGTCGTTTGTTTGAACTGTATAACATTATTAGTACCTACCAGAGGTATCATTCCTCTACTCAGTGTTCATTGTGTGCAAGAGCTACGGCAAGCCTCCTGATTTGAAGCTGTCATTATTTAACAGCTTTAATCAACTTCTGTCAAACTTTTTTCTTGCTTTGTTCAAAGTTCTATTCGTAATCATAATTTAATTTTGTGGTCCTTACAGGGAAGCAAAGTTCAGCAATGCCAAAGAATAAATCTAAAAAAACAAAAGTTAGCAAGAAACGAAATCGATATCTACAGCAAGAATACACCAACATTCATAATTTAGACCCAAACGTTCCTTCTGTACGCTCATATAATGATCAACACAGTCTACTTAGCTCGGTAATCGTCGATAAATTTACAGCATGTGATATTGAGTTGACTGGTGGCACTTTATTCAATAGCTCCAGAGGGATGGGAACAACCCACAATTTAGACCAATCAATCACTAGCAAGAGTATGGAAGAAAGTGATCTAAAGATTGAGGATTCAACGTATTTTATTTCGGACGATGATACTAGTGTCACACAATCGTTGTCACAAATCAATTCTCGTGATGCTTGTGTCACTGCAGTAAATTTAGAGCCTTGCGTGTTCGAAAATGGTTACATAACCGAAATTGAGTCGTCTGAAGGGTGTTACAGTGAAACGACTGTAAATGATAAAATACTGCCTCTGCAGGAAGACAGAGAAAACAGGAGGGAAGTAGCACTACTGGAGGAAGATTTGGAAGACACAAAGTTAGAATCAAGAGAAATTTCAGGTATAAACTCTAAATTAGTGGAGTCATTAATCCCTTGTGATGAACCAAGTTCCAGCACAGAAGATGTGGAAATCCCAATCGAACCCTTGAGCCCTCTTTCTCAAGCAATAGCTGTAGCGCTTTTGGAAAATAGCCATGCAGAATGTGTGAGTCCTTCCACATCAGCTTCATTGGATAGCCTGGTAGATGTAGACAACATATCGGTTGTAAGCAAAGATACTGATACTACTGAGGAGGTTCTTCATTATTTTGGTAAACCTCCTACAAGTCACAGCAGATCTACATCCTGCTCGAGTCTTTCAGACTCATCATGCTTTAAACTAGATCTTGATCTGGATAGCACAACAATAGACCGCTTTGAGGCTGCTGAAATAAACACGTCTGTAAGCCTTGGCGACAATACCTGTTCAACGCTAGAAAAGCGGGACCCAAAATCATATTTGAGACAGAGATCTGTGAAACGTGCGAGAGCTAAGAGCATGATTAACCCTCTGGACAGAAATAAGCCTGATGGATTAAAATGGCCAAAGAAATCTTCCTCGGGAAATTTGGCAGCGTGGTTGGATGCTGCCGCACAAAGTGCGTCTTGTTTGTCAGATGAGAAACTCAACCAGCCAGAAACTCGTCTGGATGGAACTGAAGAAACGAAGTTAAAAAATACACCTAGAAAGTCCTTTCAAACCTCAGACTTGAATACCTCGATCATTGCTGTTGAGGAATCCAAATCATCAACAAAATCAAGGACAGTTAAAACTACAGATTTGAACTCTCCTAGCACTGCGGCCGAAGAAACAACCACTCCGAAAACATCGAGAAAGTCTTCTGAAACCTCAGATCTGAACTCCCCCAGCATTTCGGTCAAAGTAACAGCAACCCCGAAAACTTCGAGAAAGTCTTCCGAGACCTCAGATCTTAACTTTCCAACTATTGCCATTGAAGAAACAACGAGCCCAAAAACATCGAGAAAGTCTTCTGAAACCTCAGATCTGAACTCCCCCAGCATTTCGGTCAAAGTAACAGCAACCCCGAAAACTTCGAGAAAGTCTTCC
>QKMV01003256.1:0-11741 GCA_003287335.1 Lednia tumana
TGCGTTTATTCCAAACTGTCAACGCCTGCTAGCTTACCTTGCCACCCTAATGTGCGCTGACAGACAAGAAAAAAGACACTTACGATCGCGTTCATCATATCATTAATTATCTGAGGTGTTTCAACGATATTTGCTCTGTTTTGAAAAGACTTTGGCCCTAATTAGGGCCGTGTCGTTTGACGACGTTTCGGCAACGATAGCGTTGCCATCTTCAGATCTGGTTCTGGTTCTGAACCACCTTCAGATCTGGTTCTGGTTCTGGTTCTGAATCAGACGTGAAGATGGCAATGCTATCGTTGCCGAAACGTCGTCAAACGACACGGGCCTATTTAGGGCCAAGATCTTTTCAAAACAGAGCAAATAACGTTGAAACACCACAAATATTAAACTACGGGGAAGCTTACGAGATACCATGTCACTCATTATCACCCCATTCTTCACCAACGCCACATGGCCGACTGCCAATACAACGTATCGTAAACCATCACTAACTCGATCGATGAATCAAACTCAAGCACCTAATCAAGCGTTTTACGTCCAGCTACGCAACTCTAGTCGCGAGGTGGAGCATTTGACGGTGATGAACGGCTCGATGAGCGACCGGATCGAGGCGCTCTCGAATCACGGTTCGTCACCGGCGACCACCGCAGGACATCGGTCACTGCTGATGGAGATGGAGTGTGACGACATCAGCGAGAGCGACATGCCACCCTCCGAGGCAGACCAGCTGCATAACGTGAGTTCAACCCGAGATCGTACTGCTGAAGATCTGCCGAATGGAACTTGGAGGAGTGGTTAACTTCGCTGGAAGGAGAGCTGTCTGGGAAATGTTCGGTTTCAACCATTTTGATGTGCGTTGAATGTTGGAGGAGCGTATTGACGAATTCAGCTGTTAAAAAATGTATGCCTAAAAGGATTTTGAGGATAGGTATATAGTATTTGCTTTAGTTTGGAGTGCATGGAATTAGAGGTGATTAGGTTTATCTTTTTTGAAATCAATGATTATTTGACAGGACTCGGGTTTTCTACTCGTGTTGACTTGGTCACTGACTCGAGCACAGAGCTGTGTTGCCAATTACCAAATTGCCTCCCCAACTCATCTACCTGTATGTGGAAAAATGACATGTGAGAACCTACGAGATATTTGACAACATAGCCAGACCCATCTATTCTGATAGATAACATATCCGGGATGTTAACATGGATACTTACAAGTGCGAGGATTAAAACGTGTCAAAATTCCTTGCACCTCTAACTAAGACTATATTTTTTAAGTGATTTTCATATTCTTCAAAGCCTCGTGGTCTTTCGTGACTCCCAAAAGTTCGTTCCGCGCTCGTGCTAGGATAGTTCCCTAACCACAGGACGCGACCACCTTCACACATTAGATTTGGAGCTTGTCACAGTCAATGGTAGTCGTAAGACACACAGAATGTAATGTTTGTTACCTTTGTTTTGTAGCTGAAAGAGGAGATTCTGACCATCTACCAGCAACTACGCTCTGTGTGTGAGAACCTTCGGCTGAAGAGAGACAATTCGGTCTGCTCCGACTCGGATTCGATGTCGGGCGAAGACATGCCGGTGCCGGAAGTTAACGTAAGTCGAGGCTTCAACAAGCTTGGATGCAGCTATTTAACTTGAAACTCTGTCTCGCATAGAAACAGAGTTGTAACTTATCTAGTTCGTTTTACGGAGACATTTCATGCAGGCCATAAAGCAGCCCTCCAGTAGAATAGACAACATTCCAAAAGGCTTAATCCAGAGTCGATAAGGACTTTTTAAAAGAAAAGCATTAAACACACGATTTTAATCGTCTCTGGAATATCTTTTTGAATGCGGTCAATGTGGTCAATAGACCACATTCAAAAAGTCATTCCAGAGACGATTAAAATCGTGTGTGATGCTTTTCTTATGGGGTTCCATTTTAAAAAGCCCGTATTGACTCTGGATTAAGCCTTTTTGAATGTTGTTGTCTATCAGGTGTAAAATTACAAGCCAACTCGGAGTCAGAAAGCATGTTTAAAAAATATCTTGGAACAGTTTCACGTTAAGGCTACCTTAATCTTTTATTTAGTAATTTGTATCTTATCTTTTTCTTATCTAGATCTTTTTTTCTGCATTACCTTTACTCTAGATCATTTTTAAATGTATCAGTCACAATTCTGCATAGAAATTGGAGGGCTCGATTCTTGAGTTGGGACTGTAACCCTAAAAGTATCACTGTGAGCAGATTTCAATACTAAATGCCAATGGTATGACAGATGACTAAAATTTGGGCTGCCAAAAAATAGTTTGGAAATTTTACCAATTTTAAACGGGTATTAGTTAATATTTTGGCCAGCATATGCGGCGACTCTATCAGCGTGTAAACAGCGCAGGAATATGACTGACTACGACTAAAATAAAGCATCGATTACACAGCCAGTTTTTTCTTATACCTTTAGAAAAGATGAACGAACATATTGTCCTCAAAATATTTTTTGGACCAAAATTACCCCTAGGTGCTCAGGGTCAAAAAATTTGCTGCACTTTCTCTTAAGGGAGAATTATCTTTCACATTCATTCACAAATGTTTAAAGTAACTTTGTCATCACTCAACAACAAATGCAATCATTCAGTTTGGATCAATTCCTTAATTCGTTGAGCTGCGGGGGTTCAGCTACTAATTCTTCCCGGTCATTCACAGGTTGGCCTCCTAACGGAAGTCGTCAAGGAGCTTCTGGCGATCATCGAGTCGGTGATCGGAGGCCGGGAACGGCACATGAGCACCAGCAGCGGGCTGGATCTGGACTTGGGTTTGGAGGTGGGATTGCACCAGATGAGGGAACTCCTCGACAAGACTCAGCGACAGCTGGGAGAGAACGACGAGGAACTCAAGAGGCGGTCCAACCAGATCGTAGAGCTGACAAGCAAGGTGAGACGTCACATTTCATCTTGAGCTGAGCTGTTTAAACTTTTTTGCCCGGTAAAATTTTTAATAATTAAGTTTAAACGCCACCTATAAAAAATTCATCCGTGAAAAAAAATTAAATCCTTCTTTTGGTTAAACCCTTTTCCTTTGTAGCTGCTACGCCATATTTGCCAGGATTAAGTGGCAACGCTAGAAACTTTTCTCGGTCCAATTTTTCATCCAATTTATTCGACACAATTTCAGTTCAATGCTTACAATTGTTACAGCATGGCTTCAATTATTGGTAAAGGAAATTGTGTCAAATAAATTGGATAAAAAATTGGACCGTGTCAAAATGGTTTGTAAGAAACTCTTAGCTTTACTATCCAATCCCACCCTTTTTTTGGGCAATTTGAAAATATGGTGATTTAACTTTAAATCTTTGAACGTGGCCAGAGAACCTTTGAACGAAATGTTTCAAATTGAGGGTTTTAACTCAGCCCTATAAATAGTAGAATCATTAAAATTCCTTCAAGCACCAAATTACAAGCAGGAGGCATATATTCATTATTATCCATTGTGTAACTATTTTAAATAGAAGGTTGAAATGCTTCCCTGTCCTTGTGAAATACCTACCTGTCAACCAGCAGTATATTTTTAAATAGTACCCGACAGTAGGAGATATTTGAATGTTGGTGTTAAAACCTTCGTAGCACCAATTACGGCACATAAAAAAGCATTTTTACAATTTAAAATTAGTGACATGTTAAAGAAGTGTGAATTTTATTTTGGCTGCCTTACTGTAGACAAATCTTATTCCCATTAAATGATTTCATTTACGGCCTTAATCAGTCTCCACTTTAGGTACGTTGCAGAAGTTGCGATGACTACCTCGCCGTCAAACATTCAGCTCTAACAAATTTAAGACATCTCAGTTTTGACAGCTGACCATCTTAACATGCAGGAACATTGTAGACTCAAGATCTTCTTAGCTATGGAACAGCGACGAATTTCCGTCAACCGAAACCTCTCGCTTGATAATTCTAACAACACCCTCTTCCCGCCAGCTGACCATCCGAGAAGCGGAGCTTGCTGGCACAATCGAGGCTCGCGATCAAGCGATAGCGGACAGAGACGACACCGAGCTATCTCGGGACGAGGTTGTGAAGAAAGCTTGGGTGGTGAGAGACACTGCAATCGCCAGGAAGAATGCCGTAGAGGTGGAGCTGGCCAAGACCAGGATCGACGTGATGCAGTCCAGCGGTCAGCTCATGGAAGCAATCCAGCAGAAGGTGGAGCTGAGTCAGCAGCTGGAGCAGTGGCAGGTGAGCAATGGTGGCCGCTTTTTACAACTTTTAAACGCTTCCCAGCGCCTGGCGTTTGCTTAACTAGCTGAATCTTAAGCAACGTGACTAAAAGAGTTTTATTTCGTCGGCTGCATTACACAAAACATAGATTAACCTTTGATTATAAAGGGGGTTATATAATCAAAGGATTAACACTATACAAGTATAATATATAATTCGGTTGAAACTCCAATAGAAAAGTTTCATTTCAGCTCCTACCTAGCATTTGGCAAACTAAATACTAAATGGTAAGGCGGAGTGATTCAGAGCCGTGCGTTGATGTTCCTGGAGTATACGGTGGTCCTTCTTAGGACCACACTTTAATCAAAACAGAGCAAAACCGTACACTCCAGGAATAAATACTAAATGTTTTTCCTTTGGCTGTTTGTCAAAAAAACCCTTGCTTCAGTGCAGAAAACTTGGGCGTTAAAAATGTATCATCTTGAACTTTTTCTCACCCAATATATGGTATAAATACTGTGGTCGTTTTGCAGTTAATGTTAAAAATTCAAGAGGGATGCTAGATTTCATTGGGCCCAACCCAAGATAATGATATAAACAACCTTCGAACCTCGGTGGCATAAAAATAAATCAATCAGTTCGTGACACGGAATTTAACACAAACCCACGAGCAACCATGCTGTAAAAAAAATGTTACAGATACTCTCAGTCATACTTAATGCCTGTACAATGATTTTTACGTTTTCCTTTCATTTCACATTTAGTTCATTCAAGAAGACTAGGTGAATGTCGTGTTAATGTTGGTATAATACCCTAACCCCCCCCCCCCCAAATGCACATCAATAACCAAGGATGGAAATGATAAAGTTTTACTTGCGGGAATAACGAGAGTCATTTTCAACTCACCGAGTCACATGATTAACGAGAAAAGAGAATGTAATTGACTGCTGAGTTCTCATGAGCTAACCAAGGAAAAAATGCAAGACGAAGCAAATACTGGGAAATAATTTGAAGCCTGGATCAAAGGTCTTGTGCTGTAGTTATATTTGCCTGTGAAAAATATGCCGTTTTTGGTCTTTTCTAGATGGATATGCAGAGTTTGCTTGATGACCAAATGAAGGCAAAGCTGACGAAGCAAGAGCTTCGAATGCAGATGAATAAAGCTAATGAAGAAGCAACCACCAAGAAGACCTCGAGGAGCATTTTCGGCATTTTCCAGCGATGACGTCCCCCCGCATGACCTGTTATTTAATATTTATATCGTAAATTAGTTGACTAGATTTTTTATTCGTTTCTAACACGCAATTATTTTTCTATACATAGACGTTAAGATAAGAATTACATTTAGGGCATAAACCATCCATCCTGAGAACTGTTGTACGTTTTAGGTAAATACGCCGGTGATCTTAGAGACCATAGGTCTGATAATAGTAGTACATAGCTTCAGCCCCCAAATAGGTATCTGCTGGTACCTACTACCTATTTTGTCAAGCTTTTAAAAATTAAATTACTGACTGAATGAGAATCTGTCAACTATAGAATAGCAAGCTGTGATTTTTAAATATTATAATACCTACATGTAATTAATAATAAGATAGAAGTGATACAACAGATTATCTAAGCTATTTAGGCACCAAATAAAATGTTACGATTTGGTCGATTTTTATGGATAGTATATTGTGATGTTGTATGTTGGCTGGTATTAGTTTGAAAAGGTTTTTGTATGGATAGGTGCATCCTATCTGGGCCCAAAGCACAATTTGAACATTAAATATATTTACTACGTCGTTATAAAATTACCTATTCGCCTTCATTTACTGGGAGACTACTGGGCTGGATTTTGATTTTAAACCAATCTCCTTGATAAATATTCTCCTTGTCCTGAAAGTTCTTAAAATACAAGAAAAAAGGCCCATAACCTCGACAAGCTTCATGTAAGGTTGTCCTAAAAATTATTCTACTCAAGAAGAATACTACGTAGAGTGGGAAATAATGAACTCAAAACACATTTAATATTAAAATTTCGTCAAAATCTATTTTATTTACATTTCGTCAGTCTTTAACTGGCAAGGTTCAATACAACCATCTTGTCTCCTGCCGAGAGTGCCAGTGTGTCTGAAGCCGGATGCCACCGTGCTTCCGTCACCGAGATGCGTCCCAGGCAATGGCTCGGAACTTTAACGCAACTCGCTTCATTGTCAACGCTCCAGAAGCTAACCACATCTGATCCACTGGAGATGGCCAAGCATTGATGGCAAGGACCCCAATGCGCACCTGTTGAAACTCATACCATTAGACAGTGCAACCACCCAAATGGCAAAACAAATGGAATTTGACTGAACGAAGACAGATCTATGCTCGATGATATTGACTTAATAATGAATGATTGATCAAAATTGAGTAGTTGAAAGTAAAAACAGAGTTGACCAAAGAGTGAAATACTTAACACATTTCACTATCCTACTTGGATCATACTTTGAGAGAATCCAACGCTTACACAATGAAGAAACAATTTAAATTTACGATCAATCTATGGATTTGCTTACTAGTAATGGGGTGCTTATGTATTAAGATGCTTATGAGTTTGAATGTTTTCATATCCCATATCCACAATGTGGCTTGCATTTTGTCGTCTCGAGTGGCTAAGAAGCGTCCGCATTTGCTGAACATCGATAGACCAACCCCTGTAGTTTGTAGATGCTTTGATGGATCCAGTTGTGAAGAAGATATTGCAACGGGACGTTTGGATATCACTTCAACTGTTGATGCCACAAAACAAAACAATATTTTAAGTTATCTTTTCTCATGTAGCCTACCTAATGATAAATATCTAGTACCTTCTACATCTAAAAAAAATGATTAGGTACCCACATGACGTTTTATTACGGTGACACATTTCTTCAAATATTGTGTAATATTGCTCGGCAAGAATGCTGTCGTGGTGCAACTGAGCAATGCATTGCCACGTAATGTTGTGTAATATCCGGACGCTGGAATCGTAACCACCAATTGCTAAGAACTGTCCAGACGGAGACCACGCTACTGATTTTACCCCGAAACATTTTTCATACTCCTCAGGCTCATAAAGTGCCACCCACTTTTTGGCTATGATTGAGTAAAAATTAAGTTTGCATTCCGAGAAGAGACTGCTCCACACGCAAAAGACCGTACTGCTGGGCGACCAAGATATGCCGCCGATATTCTCAACTTTTATTTTAGAGAGCTTTAAATCACACTGCCAGGATGCTACACAAAATACAAAAATTTGTTCACTTTTTCCGTCACTTTCAACAATTGCACACAGCTTCCCATCTGGACTGAAAGATCGTTTGTGATCTACCGTAGTTTTTGGTTGATTGATGTATGAGACAGACCGACCAGTTAAAGACCAAACTGTCAAAAATAAATGGCATTCCGCTGCAGTTAAAATTTGGCGGCTGTCAGGAGTCCAGAATGCTTCAACTATTCCAGCGTCCGAGTCTTTAAGTATACATCGCCACCCAGGAGATTCCATGGAAAATACATGAATAGTTGCACGTTTATACAATGCAGCCAAAATGTATTGGGCATCCGGGGACCATTCGATGGCCTGAAAGCAAGAGGAATTAACCATGCATACCAATGAATTTTGAGACTCTAACCTTACCTTTAAAACATCATTTAAATTCGAATAGGTACTCACTTCAAGTATATCAACACAAGAGAATGAATGATGCAAGTCATTGCTGCCACTAAATCTTACAATTAATTGATTTTGACTGGCATATGCCAAATATTTTCCATCAGGAGAAAAACTACAAATACCATTATTTATTGGAAATGCACTAGTGAAGCTCATTTTAGGCACTTTCAAACGACCATGAACGACCTCAAGACCACCTGTTGTGTGCATTTGTGTGTGTGTGTGTGTCTGTGTGTCTGTGGTAGGCACTAGAGGACAATACTGCAAACCTTTCTACATAGTATTTTATTTTATTCACTGATGCTGGCATAGATAAAGTCTACACAACAGGGAAATACACGAATAAACATTGAATCTGTAGATTGGTGTATATATAAAAATAAATTCATCGTACAGTAATTTACGAGGCCAGAGTATCAAGTCGTAGCAATTCCACCCAACAATACAATTTGGTGGGTGGAAGCAGGCAGCTAATTGTGTGATCGTCTAGCGAACAATAATAATTACAATGTCTATTCAAGCATGAATCAAGATTCAGTTCTAAAATTCGATTCCACGAGTTTTTACTAATATTTATAAGGCAGCTGTTACTAGTTGAGAATTAGGTACACATGCATGTCATCAGATTGGTACGAACTACAAGTACTAAACCAATTAAAATATTTAGGTATTTAACAGTATTTTTTTTGCAATAAAAATAGATTTTATAGGAACAAAGCACAAAACCAAGTCAAAAAACACAACTGATTTTATGCAGATTCAAAATTGCACCGATGAGAGGCTAGTTTATAACGGGTCTGAAAGTTGTCAAGAAAAGTACAAGAATCGTAATCTTCACTGAAACACTACACACCTAAATAACACTAATAGTAATTTAAATATTTATGCTATGTATACATTCTCATTAAAATTTCAATATTAAGGCACATATGGCTCTGGTGTCGTAATTCAAAGAAACAATAGGCACTTTCAATATCGTTGTTAGTAGGGTCACACTACGAAGCCCTGACTTGTTGCTTACTGCTCTGCCCTCTAAGGGCCGGTATTACAATGTACAAACTTCTGCCAGACTCCTTTATCCTCCGAGCAACTCGGAAACAAAATAAGCTGATTAGTGACCACTTGGGTTGTTTGGATGATCAAATAGTTTGGAAGAGGTTTGGACATTGTGTTACCGCCCCTGAGGGGTCTACTTTCCATACACCCACTCTAGAATTCGATCACCGTCCATGTTGACGCAGTAAAATATCAGGGGGGGAAGGTGTTTCAGATGTGAACCAAGGTACCTACTCAGGGAGAGTTGCGTTTCGAGTTGCTTTTGTAATTCGGGCTGCACTGTATTTACATTTCACCGAATAGTGACTAATAGACCACATTCAAAAGGTAATTCCAGAGACGATTAAAATCGTGTGTAATGCTTTGCTTATTGAGCTGCATTTTGAAAAGTCTTTATTGACTCTGGATTAAACCTCTTTGAATGTTGTCTGTTAATAAAAGATGACAATTTAATGACTGAAAATTAAAAAGTTACTATTCTTAATTCCACAAATGCACCAAGCCGATACGCCGGTTCAATTGCTGGGCATTTCTACGCGACTTACATATGTATGTAAACGGTAGTACTGCCGCATTTTGGCCACATTCGAGAATCAGCAGGGTCGGTAGATTCTCACGAATCAGGGATTACGGAAGAGCAAAGTGTCCACGGTACTTTTAGGAGTGACTTCCCTTTCGAGGTGGAGACAAGCAACATGTCAAGTTTTCTTACATGGTTCTTATCTAGTTAAGTTTGCACTTTTACTCAGATTTTACAATTCTTCGAAAAATGCCACTCTTGCTTTGGTAGATCCTGATTTCACCTGCAAAAATAAATGATATCAAATCACATCTTCTCTTCAGAAGAGCTGGCAACAAAACTTCAACCCCGTTTTTTCTAGTTCGTATATACCTACTCACCTTGCGAAGCGTCGAGTATTTGGTTTCCCCGAGACGAACTTGCTCCTCGTGGAGATGATCCAGTTCACTCTGCTTCTCACCGACTTTCAGCACCTCGATCTCTGTACGTAAGTCTCGCAGTTGGTCCTGAATCCAATTACCAATCAAGATGATCCTCAACTCTATAGACACTCAGATGCCACAATATTAAAGCTAGGATAAATCAGCTAAATAGTGGGATTTTACAACCAAGCAAAAATTTGAATATATGTGTTTGAAACTTTCAAGGACTTTTGAAGAGGTGGCTTAAATTTATTGAAGGAACATAGAAAAGCTATCCAGAGTGTAATTAAATTATTAATTATTGGCATTGCGCGGGCACTGAAAGACACTTCTGAAAGTTGTAGCGAGCACGAGTCAAGAGCCTACAGCAATGTTAAGGGTTAGCGGTAAAATCTTACTTGTTTATTTTCAGGCTTTACACCGATTGTTTTAGGGTCGTCTAGCTAATTCTTTGTAATTTCTAGATAAATTTTATTTCTCATGCTTTTTTATTTGAATTGAGACTCCAGCTTAAAAATTCACAGCTCGAACCAGGGAAATGCATGTGTATGTACCCAACTTTAATCCAAAAACTCAAAATGTTGCCCAATTTAGGCATGTTAAATCTCGAGTATCGCAGGTAGGTACTATTTGAAAAGGCTCTGTATTGCCCACAACAAATATAATGTCTCACCTGTATAAACAATTATAAAGGACTGATTATATAGGTAAAAGTGTTTGAGTCAGTATCTAAAAGTATAAGGAATTTGCACTTTGTGACAAAAGTTGCCGCAACACCCAAGTCCCAACCTATTGTTTCATCGTTCTGTTTGTAAACTAGGCAACAATGTGTTGCACATGTTGAATGGGCGAGCGCCTATGCAACACTTTTTTGGATTTAAATTGTTTAATTTTTAGTAACTTCTCTTCTCTTACATTATTGTACAAGACTTTTCCAGTTAAAATGGGCTGACTAATTGCAAAACACTACACATTCTGGTACAGATTGCATGGATGGTTCAAATTCTAGATCATCAGGCTTTCAGTTTGGGCTGTAAAGGGTCCTCAAACAGATTAAAAAAACAGCAAAAGTGGCGTAAGTGACTTTCTCCTCACACACGCGACAAAGCATGAAGTAAGCTCTAGTCAGTACCCTGCCGACTCACCTGCAGGTGCTTGCTCTTCTCGAGGTACTCTACACGTTCCTTCTCGATCTCCAGCGACAGCTGCTCCATGTCGCCGTCGGTTACAAGATCGTATGCCGTCAACTCCGCCGCCAGAGGTTCCGCCTCCAGCCTCAACGTTGCCAGGTCAGCGCGGACATCCGATGAAAGCACTGGGCTTGGGTACAGCGTTGGCACAGGCTGCGTGGCAACATTGCAAATTAAACTTGCACCTCCTAGGGTTTTTGCAAGGCAGATTATGCTTTACATAATTTTATTCTTATTGTTATTCTAGGATTCTAATTATGTAACAAAATAAGTTACGGCTGAAAACGTTTGTATAATTCACACTTCGAATGTTTCTAAGCCGGCTCTATGGTGAAATTACCTGATGAGTGATAGAACTTCAAAAAAACTGATTACAAACTGGGCTGAATGTTAAGAAACTCACTTACACTCCCAACTCTTCGTAAAGTCTACTCCTTACTTCATTTGAAAAAATCGCTCTCAACAAAAAAAATTGTCTAGGTATGTGGCAATTGAACCAAAAATCGAAAACAAATCCAAGCCAAACATCTGAATAAATAAAATCAAAGAAATAATGGACTCTGCATCAAAATAAAAATTCAGATGAACTGTTAAAATCCTAATATCCTATCCTATTTAATCTTTACTATTAAGTATCTAATTATCTATCTAATTATATCAATCTATTTAATAAT
>QKMV01003257.1:0-11740 GCA_003287335.1 Lednia tumana
CCTTCCTGTGTTAACTGCACTACAGTCTATACTGTGAGAGAGCATACTGCGTTACACCCACAAAATAGGCCCTCTAGCCATACATCCCCGTGTTACCAGCCACGATCACCCCTGGCAGAAAAGTATGCTCTCCCAGTACATAGAGTGACACATCAGATAAGCCCGCAGGCTAGCACTCACTTGGAGTGCTCCTTGGGCGCAGCGGCGGCGCTGGCAGCGCTGGGGACAGGCGCCAGCGCCTTGTGTTCGCGCTCCTGCCGCTCCTTGTCGCGCTTTTCTTTGTACTGGTCGAACGACGTGCGGACCACCTTGGGAGGCACCGGCGTGCTTGCCGCCACCGGTTGTGCGCCGCTGCTGCCTGCGGAGGTTTTGCGCGCTGCCGTCTCGTCCGTGCTCGGAAGTAGGGGGTGTCGGCTGTGTGCGCTCTCCGCTACCTTGCGCGGCTCGTTGTCCTGGGGACCAAACGAACGGGAGGCCGTTAGCCGGGCTAGTCGTTTATGGACAACGTTTGATTGCGTGGTGTTTAACGACGCACTCTGTTGACAACTGGTCGTGTGGCTCTGAGGTTGTGGCGTCGGTGAATGATAGGGTGGTAATGAGGGTGATGATGAACTGAACATGGAAGAGGGGAAACTTGATCCTGGCACGTAGCCTACTCTTGTCAAAAAGCGCCAAGGGGGACCAGCGCTTAACGTCCCTTCCGAAGGACGGTACAACTCGAGCGGCATTGGATTCCTCCACTAATTCGTGCTGCCGAGAGGTTGATGGCAAGGAGAGTCAGGCTGCTGCACTAGCTTCAAACCTTTCAACCTCCCTCCCGAAGAAAAATGGATCTTGTTATGAAGGGCATCCATCCAGCCTTTGGTTCAGCACAATGTTGCTTAACTTCGGTGATCTCACAAGAATCGGTGTATCCAACATGCCAAACCATTCTGATGGATAAGACTGATAAACGTAGGATGATGATACAAATGGATTTTCTTTCAGATGGTCATGTTACTTACAATCCAGATTCCAGGTTTTTGTTGGATTTCTATCGCAAATGCTTGCTGAAATTAGGTTCTCACGCAAAATTGGGGAGTATCCACCATGGTGAATAGATAGTAACAATTGCACCTCCAGATTGTCTGGGTGGACAGGGAACAGACTAGGTGAAAGGTTTAAGGTGAAATTAGTTTTCTTCTTCATTAAACTAACCATTGGTTCCTCTATCAATATCCACGATTTCTACGATGAGAGCTCAATTTCCTTCTTTTTCATTCCTAGAGAATATTTGATGCTTCATTTTCTCTGTTTATTACAGAAAAAAGTGAAGTCAAAAAAATCCATTTCTTTGTTTGACTTCTTCCGGTGGTTTCCCCCAAGAGGAACTGTACGACAAGTTTTTGCAACTGTTAAGCGGGCACTCATGCATAAAGCATTAACTTAAAAAACCACACGGCTTTTACTCTTGTCTTCGCTAAACGACAAAATGAACGTAATTACCAGTTAAGAGCTTTTGGCAATCTTAAAATACGAATATTGAAATTTTTACCGTCACAAATAACTGGCCTGGGCCAAAGTTGATTTTTGTATTTTCTTGATTCTTACACTAGCTCTACTGCAGAAGGTATACCCCGAAACGTTAAAAAGTGTTTGAAAAGTAACTATTAACTGGTCAATTTTCTTCAGATTGTAAGCCTTAGATAACATCCCTCATCAATCCTCTCAAAATATATACTAAATAGTTTTAGCTGTATTTTTAACAAGAACAAAGACACACTATAATGTCAATCATATTGATAATATCACTTAACCTTACTGAACGTAACCTAATAATGCTATAGAGCCAAAAGCCCGAAATATTTTTTGTTGGCATTGAAAGGGAACGGAGGTGAAACTTATTCTCCAACATCTCTTTGCTTGAATATTTATAATTTACCGCAATGCCAAGACATCTTATTTCATTGCACGTAAAAGTTTCTCCTGAAAGTAAGTTGCATTTCCTTTCTTTTCCAATCTCAACCTAAAATTAAGTTAACCAAACATTTATGGAGGCCCTTGCTCATGCACTTTTTGAAAAGAAGCATTTTTAATCTTCTTTGAAACCTATTTCCTAGAGTTAAGCCATACTTCCGTTGGGAGAGCATTGTATAATATTAATAGTTCCACTGTGGAGATAGCTTTTGGTGTACATCACCAGATTGTAGGACCGAGTTTAAGTTCTGTTAGGTGATAAGTGCGGTTATGATCAAAAATATTTGGGGTTTTTTGCGTTCCATGGCTGATTGGCCCACAGCCGAAATCCACCAGTAATTATAAACCGGTAGTGTTTACTAGTAACACTGGGGGTTGAAAGCTAAATGGTTGGTTTTCAGTATTAACAAGAAGGTACCCACAAAACAATTTAAAACAAGGACCAAAAACCAACAGCTCCACTATGAAACGTAAAAAAACTACACTTTTGCTTTTGAAAAGCCTAACTGTTACTGACGTTGAAAATCTGCACAACCAAAATCAACATAAGCCGTCATTATATCCGCAGTCACCCCCCTTCACGATTTTAAAACGAGTTACGCCTTTGCACTTTACGGCCATCACGTCCACAGGTAATGCCCGATTTCTGTGTCTGATAACTTCAACAAAAAAAAAAGATGCGGTCATTCTCAGCCAGAAAGCACACACATATTCAATCAACCTCTTGCAAAGTGCGTGCGAGCGTGCATGTTCCGTTACCATACCGCATTGAATTGAATGCACTCTCACAAATAATCGTATATCTGTATACAATTAAAAACTTATTTTATTTTGTACAGAGCTTCTTGATGTGGTTTTCCGAAGGCAAGCTTGATTCGTATTCGTACGGGATATCCGGCACGAAGCCCGCAGACAGAGGCTGGCAAATCGAGACAGACAAAGCGTGACTCACAAACAGCTGCGATCCCTGCGACGCTTGCGCAGGTATGATGGCGTTCTGCGTGGCCGTGATGGACATGATCTTGCGCTTGAGTTTGGTCGGGCACTTGTCGAAGATCTGCAGGAACTCCGTGGTCAGCGTCTCCAGCTGGTCGAAAGTCACCGAGGCGTCCACGTACGTGAACCAGTCCTTGCCTTCGTTGCTCTGTGGAATCTGTTGGCAAGGAGACGGCCGGGGTTCAGGCGCGATGTCGCGGCCAGCGGAATGCCGGGACGGTCTATTGGTTAGCTGGCTTTGCCGTACCTACCTAACCAATCTCATGCCACGTTCATAAGATGCAATTTTGCATGCAATCGATTAGACACAATTTCCACCATAGAAACTGCCACTGAGTCCTATAAATTGGATGAAAGCTCTGACCGTAATAACAGGGTTTTTACCTGACCTAACCTCACGTTAACGTCAGCCACGATTAAAAACGACCTCTTCGCGAAACAGAAGGAACCCACGTGCTTTGGAACCAAGCCAACAATTTTGCGCCCGATTTTTTTTTGCGCTACACAGGCCAGACAGGTTGATCTATCGCGATGATTTCTGCTGCACATCAATATCCTAACCCATAGGTGTGCAGATTTTGAATACATTAGCAAGTAAGTTCTTTTGGTTTGGCGTACGCGGTGTTGTGCCGATTGCCCTCAGCTCTCATAATCTTGCGCACATGGGGCCACTCTGCGAATGCGTTCCGTCTCTCTCTTCCACGCGGGGAGCAAGACACAAGAGGGACAGAGACAGACACAGCCTCCCTAGCGGTCGAGTTCACATCATCGGGCATCGATATTAAATCATTGATATTAAATTAACAAAAAAAAACCACCTCGCATAATGATTTTCTCTGGAAACGTATTTCTGTAGTCTGTAAGCTTATGTGACTTGTAAGGCTGCCCTACCTATCAATTTCCCTGCTCTTAAAGAATACTCTATGATGTAGAGAGCACTCAACTGAAAAGAATTAATTCTATAATAGACCCCACCACCACATAAATAATGCTACAAGGAAAATGACAACCCATAATGCGTGACATATTTGAATGATAGCATTTAAGAATCTGATCTAGTATTTTGTCTGGATTACTCTGCAAGACAAAGTTACAAGATATTTTTTTGCCGTTGCCCGTGAGGTTTGCCCTCAGCTCTCATAATCTTGCGCACATGGGGCCACTCTGCGAATGCGTTCCGTCTCTCTCTTCCACGCGGGGAGCAAGACACAAGAGGGACGGAGACAGACACAGCCTCCCTAGCGATCGAGTTCACATCATCGGGCAGAAAAGTCACAGCTGAGCAAAGTCCAACCGCCATCGAGCTTAGGCGGTTAGCAAATGAATTGGTGGTCTTTGAAAATTAGATTGGAAGTAGAAAAATGCCAAAAACAAGTGGTAATTTTCGTGAGGGGAGAAGTTTTATACTGCAAATTATCGGTAATCTTGCACAAAGTTTTGTGTCACCATCTCCTGACCAAACGTTTGGGAAACTCGAAGACTATTTGCAGTAAGGCTTGCCCTAAGCAATGGCCAATTAGGATTTTACTAACTTTAACCAATGGAAGGCAACCAGCAAGAAAAAGTCAATCAAAAGAGATAATTAGCTAGTATCGGGACACTTTGATGTTTCGGCAGTGAAATGGAAATCCTTCAGCCATTTGGCTCGGCTATAACGTGTGATATTAGTGTTTTAAGAGCGTTGCTTACCTCCCAGTTTGACCACTTGCACGCGAGGTGTATGCAGAAGCAAGCCACGACGGTGGGCTTGTATTGCAGGCACATCGTTGTCAAGTGCAAGCTGCGAAAAGACATTAGCGTAACGAGTCAGTAAACCAGCTACGGCAATCGGCATCCGGCAGACCGACATCGCTGAAAGGAAAATAAAAAGGCACGGAAAAAGAACACAGCATCGAAAACGCTTGCGACAAGCCAGCATCATGACTTCTCTGACCTCCCGTAGATGAATATTGTTCCATTTTAAGTAGCGAAAAGCACTTCTGTAAAATAAATTAGAAAGTAATGAGACAGGAAGAAATTCAACCCAAAGTGACTTTACCTCAAATCCCAGGCCGTTTACTTAGTTTTAGTACATTCCCGGCAACGGGGACATGCATGTCCTTCGGTACTATCAAGGCTAACTTGACACGTAAACTAGAGGCGGCCCGCGATGCGATCCGCCGCGGGCCCGCGAATCGCGCGACCTGATGCCGCGAGCGGTTGCGGCGGATCGCATGGCGGCCGCACTCGAGGGTACCAAGGTGTAAGTAACTGGTCAGCACCTGTTTGAGGCCATAAAGTAGGACGTCTGAGCCAAATCCTTGCTGGCTGTTATTGTGTAGGCGACGTTTCGAGCAGATCGTGAAGTGTTCGATCAGGCCGAGCCGAAACGAACCGGGAACGAGAAAGCACTCCGTTAGCAAATTGTGCCAACAAATCAACATCAACAATAGTTTTGGGTGCTGGTGAGAGTTGGCAGCCCAACCAGATATGGGCTGCCAACTTTCAATGCACAGCACTCAAGTTCTTATGACTAAAATGGTTTGGTGAAAGGATTTTATTAATGGCTGGACAATTGTACTGGGAAGTAGGTACTCAGTACTTTGCTAAAATTGTCACTTTCAAGTAACTCTGATATTCAAAGGCAATTGGTCAAAACTGACCAAAAAAGGAGATAATAAGAAAGATAACTAGACACATAGTTAGGTACTATTTTCCTCTTTTAACCAGCCCACAGTAAAATATTCCACACATTAATATGCCTTCTAAGTACAATTAATCATAAAATCTAGGTTTTGATAATCGGCACAGGTAATAATAATAAAATACAAAAAAGTATTTCCGCAACATTTAACTCTGCAGCCTATATTATTCAACAATACCTAATAGTAATACTACTATCTACAGCTCAAACATTGCAAGTTAGAAATGACCGCATTTTGCACCGAAATGTGTTTAAAAATCTGAAAAAAATGAGAGAAACTAAAACAACGCCAGTCCACAACTGAAACATTTAAAGACGCTTCTTTATTTTGAATTTATAGTCTAGTAGGTATTGGGTACAGTTAGGTAATAAGTTCAGGCAGCTAAGGACGCTCGCAAAAGGCTAGGCCCTACATTCGACACACGCATGATATAAACTACGAACTACGATGAAACATTGAAAAATGATACAATTCCTTCATTTATGGGATTTCAGTTTATATTGATCATAAATACATATATATTCAGGTCATTACATTTTTTTACATTGTTTATTTATACAACTGGGATTGGACGCAAGAAAAAAAAAATACGTTAGCTATTGGCCAACGGTTCACACAATATACGTGTTGCTCTTCCAGGTTTTGCAATTTGCTTTTAGAGATGAAAAACTGGTGTGAAACTATCGTGTAGAGAGCAACTCAACGTTCCACCCTACGCCTTCATTAATCTTAACCGCACTGCCGCGACAGAGACCTACAAAATCTAACACGTTCAACCAAATATGGCACCCATTTCTATCTCACTGAGACGGTGATACGCACCTTCTTTCCTCACATTACAACAAACAAAATCATTATTGAAAACTCTATGGACATTTGGCAAACATAATACCAGAATACCAGAGAAGAACAATGAATTGAGTAATTTGAAATTATTCCCTAGTGACTCCAAAAGTTTTCAATGTTACTACCAAGATACTGGACCTGTCTGGACGGGGGCGTACCTTTCACCATGTGGCAGCAACGGACCACGTGGGTGTGGGGATGGTCGATCGCCACGTCGAAGCTGAGTGTCTGCAGCAGGACGTTTTCATTGAAAACCAGGTCCTGCGCTTGCTCCAAGTAGCCCTGCGGAAAACGAGCTTGTGTAGGCTAATGTCCAAGACGCAACCAAGAATAACTCGGCAATGGATCAAATATTCCCCCCCATATCCTGAATATATAAATGCTGGATTCTTAGATTTATTGTAGAATGAATCCAACCATAAGCATTCAGGAATGTAAGACACTGTGAGACGTGGTCGAAATCACATTAAAATGCAGCTGACACAATTATGTGTGATTAAATTTCCCAAGCTTCGAGATTCAGCCATGGAACAAATCATATTTTATTCAAAAAATAAGAATCAAAAGTGTCGAGGTAAATCATAACACAGTTCTTGTCCTTGCACGTTTCACTTGCGAATTGCAGTTTAAATAATAATACTTAAAAACTGTTCACATAACTTAAATAACATAGGCTTCTTTGGCAGTGTTTTGAAACATTTTTTTATTTCCAAATAGTTCAGAACAAAAAAAACTAGCCGGTGATTTCTTTTAACATACAATGGGCCTTGCGCACTGCCCGAACACCAGACAAACCACCAGCACGCACGAAATACAAAACCTACCATAGTAAGACTACTTGAAAACAAATTGTACACTTTGAAATAAGTAAACATTTCATATCTTACATCCGATTTTGTGTCGAGCGGGGGCTGTCTCTGCAGACAGACGTGGGCGACTTTTATCACATGCTCCAACTTTCGTGGCTGCTCCTCGACTTTGGCAGCCAGAAAAAGAGCGGCGGTAGCGATCGCATTCCGGTGGAAGTGCGTGAATGAATGGTACACATAGAAGCGGTGCATGTACACGATAGCAGTGTTGATGCATAGTTGAGTACTGTACGGGACCAAGTCAAGGAATTCCTTGAAGATAGTCGACAAAAAAAGTTTTCACGGTCGTTAGTTTCGGGGAGGAATGTGAATAACCACCAGGAATGGCAACGAAAGATGACCCAGATCAATGAAGGATCTAGGTTACGATCGAGACCTTGCACATCGGTCAAGATAAAGCTAGGTCAATCCAAACATTACACTAGTGGAAAAATGGAGGTTAGTGTTGATGCATGATCCCATTAAGCGTAAGGTTAAGTTAGGGTTCCCAAAACGCGAAATGAGGCGGAAATATGTGCCGGCGGCGAAAATGACCTCCCACAGGGTTTATAATAAACTAATTGCATTTTCATAATATCGCTAGGGCGAGAAAAATCACATGATCAATATGGCGTGGCATTTAGAGGCCGTGGAACAGCACTCGAAGTACGGAGCAAGTTTTCGTGTTTTTTGGTAGAAATACCCGAAGAATGGAACAGAGATGTATTAAAGGTAAGTCGACATTATTGATGGAAGAGAAAAACACAGAAATAAACATGATATATAAGCGAAAACTTGTAGAAAGCGAGTGCATTCAACCTGGGTCATGGAACCTGTACAGTGGATGACGAATTTTTGCCTGCGAAGGATACACTTGTAACCGCTGTCCCATGTCTTGTATAAAATTGGCGGCTTGTTGTCTATTAGATAGTTCCTTGTCTGCTTCTGTACCAAATCTTCTGCTTGGAGTATTTGCGAGTTGTTCTTTTGTGAAATACCATTTTTCTTCAGCCGCCATTTATTGTCGCACGAAGAACACTCGACAAAATTCCGCAAGGAGGAAGTAGGAAAGACGCGTTCTGATTGGTCTAAGTCCCAGACAAGAGTCATTTCATCATTTTTATTCAATGCGAAACGCCTGTAAAACATACAAATACCAAATTTGACGTCGTTGTTTTCATTATTTTGGCAAAATTTAAATTTATAATGTGTGCTGACTGAGCTGTTTTGATACGAAATTTATGATGCTATTTCGCATAGTTGCGTAAGACGATGACCCATTGAAGCAGCTCGGCGCCATGTTTCACGCATCGGGTGTGAGATAAATAAAAAATTCGTTGTATTATAAGGTAAAACAAATTACGGGTTATCGTTTAGTCACGTTCTAAATCGAAGTTGTCTATATTAAGCATGACATAATTGGCTTTTGGCTTGTCAATCAATGTTTGACAATGCTTTGTTCATTGCTGCCTCCCCTTCCCTTGGGTACAGTCGGATTCAATTTTATTGCCACCAAATTCAAACCACAGAGCACATGGAACCAAATAATTGTCTGTAGAATATAGTTCAAGGCATGAAACGAGTTTATATCATAGCAGTGTGATGACAATGTTCTAGGGAAGTGATATATCGTCAATGCGTTCGCTCTCCTGATTGCGATACCGATGAAATGGATAAAGGATGTAACCACCAAGGCGCTTTCGACTGCATGCAAATGAAGGTCGATGGCTTTGAGTACTGCAAGGAGCACATCCTTGAGGATAAAACAGCTCCTTTTAGACTCTGCACGTACTTATTTCCGTCTAGTGGTCGCCGTTGTATAAATTTAGCTATCAAGAAAGATGGGTCTGGGTAAGTAATCTACTATGTACCTATTCTTGTACTGGTCCAGCTTGCAGCTTTTTTGTCTGTTTGAGAATGTAACAAGCATATTTTTGCAGACTATGTGAAGAGCATCTAAGGAAAGGTCGGCAACTCGTCATAAAACGGTACAAACCTCCGCCAACTGCCGAGTCGTTACTAGTCAGCTTGGCGCACTATGCCAAGATCGAAAAGAAATCTGTGAACTCGAGCTTCGAGACAAACACCAATGACGAAAGCGGGGCTGGGGACACGTCAAATGACTTTGTCTTGCAAAATATTGACACTACTGACACTAGTGAATATCCGGAGGTTTCAAAAGCGCTAGATCCTTTTGGTATGATCTTTGAAAACAAACTAAATCTCCAAGCACTTGTTTTTTATGATGTATTCTTGGTTGCCCTGGAATATATTAACTGGTTGTTGTTTTTTGATAGCTATTTGCCAATATTTTTTCAGTCGACATCGATGCTTTCCGAGTAAATGCAGCCGTCAGTCGGGTAATGGATTATGCCAGTGAATCCGAAAGCGACCCAGAACCAATCACTGTGACCAATCTAGGAGAAAGTTCAGATGGTGGCTCTGAAATTGAAGGCATCGACGAAAAAGATGACATCTTGAGGTTGTTGGTCTTGGCGATAATAAATAATGATCCAGGGCGATTAGATACCCCAACCCCACTCTACCGTGGCTCAATGGAAACCTTGGGAATAAACTTTGACGAAGGGCCCAAGGGTTTAATATTTTCATTTGCTGGTTACAAGCTGTGTTAAAACGATTCAAAATCTTAAACACTCAAAATATGGATATGAATTTCTGAAACCTGGCTTTTCTGGTGCAGTAAAACCGTTCACTGCAGTATTGGAACTATCACACCAAAACTGCAGTTTATCAATGGCGGTCGTAGAGATTACATCTTTGTTTCTGATAGTTCAGAAGCTTAATTATTGATAGTTTTTCGTATTTAATGAACTGCGTGGAGGCAGCTGCCCCGTATTCTTATTGCGCCTACCTTTTGCCACCCAAATTCAACCCGTTTACTTTAAACAAGTAGAAGACACTGTACGAAATGCATCTAGGGAAGGGAGTACTGGGCCAGTAAGCATTGATGCGTTTCGGAGCGCACGGTAGAGTGCACTAGGACGTATCAAAATAAGTCCAGTAGAACCAATAAATTTCAAAACTCACTCATTCAATGAAGTCTCTTAACTCGTTAAAGATTAAAAAAAGCGATGCCAATAGTTTCGCTGTCGAGACGAGTCTAAAATCCGTGTTGTTTCCAGACATGCGGGGATCTATTCGGCAGAGGAAGTGACGTTGATAACGAAAGACAAGCTAATACGGCTGCAGTCTCTGTACATCGAGCAATTCCGCCGCCTGCAGCACACTCTGAGGGAACGAAGGAGAACTTACTTGCACACGCTGAAGAAGGAAAAAGAAACACTTTGTGAGTTACGATCATATAAAATTTTTCAGCCATCTGCTTATCTATCAATAGCTAGTGGTGGATATGGTCTGCAAACGTTCTAAAACTTGAAAGTCAGTACCAAACTCGGAATCCGGAAACCAAAACCCTCCGTGGGCCAAGATTTTTGAAGTAGCTTCCTCCAGGGCAAAATTTGTAAGCTCCCTCGGTAACAGCCCTTGGCGTGGCTTTTGGCGAGAAAGTTCATTTATCTTTTATACACCAGTAAAATTTTTAAAACCAACTGATTTTTTTGGGATAGTTAAATTTTGTGTCAGCTCGGGCATTTTTTATTTCGGTCGATACACACGATTACTAGAATTTGTTGTGATTTTGTAATACTCGGTCAACACGATCAATTTTGATGCATTTTTAATTGACTTTTGGGAAAAATAGGCAATATTTCACATTTGCTCGCAGGGTGCATACCGCTGACCCAAGCTATCAAGAAATCACAATTTAAACTATTTCGGAGTTCGTGGTTTACCTACTGTACGTATGTGATTTTTATTTCTGGGGAATGTGCAGCATTCTACACATTTGTTCTAGCACTTTTTCTTCTTTCTGGCTTTTCGCCAACCATCGGTCTATCCGACATCCACACTAGATGAAAACGTGCGGCTAAAAAGCATGATCACCGTGCCAATTGTGGCTAACGAACTGGCGTGTCATTTTCAGCAAGCATTCACAGCCAGCCAAGAGACACCCCGAAGGAGAGGAAGATTTACGAGAAGCTCAAGTCACTCAATCGTTACCACAAGCGGAATGGCGTGGAGGCTGTTTTGCACAAAAAGGCTTTGGAGAGGAGAGCCGAGGTACGTACGTAGTTGGTTGAGCTTGGCCAGCGAGCCGAGTCACTCTATTTACTGGACGAGCGTGTACCGAGTTTTACCGTCCTTCGGAACCTGGGCGTCAAGAGGGCTTAGCATAGAAGGTTTTTTAATGGGCTGCCAAATTACTAACCCTGGTAAGACCGTCATATCTAGATTTGTGAGGTTTTTTTAAACCTGAGATGATAGTGTAATAATGCCTGGCCACTTTTCAAATCTCCAAAATTTGAACATTTTCAATTTTAAAATAAGGGT
>QKMV01003258.1:0-11736 GCA_003287335.1 Lednia tumana
TCTCTCTCTCTCTCTCTCTCTCTCTCTCTCTCTCTCTCTCTCTCTCTCTCTCTCTCTCTCTCTCTCTCTCCTCTCTCCTCTCTGATCGATACTTCTTTACGATGCTAGTTTAAACCAAGACTTTAATATGATTTTTATGGTAACCACTCACGCCTTCTTTCACATAAATTACGTTGTTCGCTTGTGAACAATGTATAGGTATACAGTCGGCCACTACCTAGCTACAACATAAGATGTAGGAGGATGGGCGTTCTTTCCGATATATTCGAAATGTTTTATGAATTTAAAGATAGACAATGGGATAGTCACTTTACACTGAATGTTACATCCTATATGTGGCTACTGCACTTTAGTTGGATGCATCTGATTGTATACTTGCAGTGTCTAAGCTAGAAAATTGATCATATCTGTTCGCTATAAATAGTTATACATGAAATAACTTCTTATTTACTGCTCTGATCTTCATTAATCATCTAACAATTATTGAAATGATCCGAAGCTTGCCAAGAAACATAAAGTAAGGTCGAATAGAAGACGTTTCTCACCAATAAATAAAGAACTCTTGTCTTTATTGCATTCGAGTCTCAGCAAATAAAAGCATATTACAACAATAATGGACACGAATAGGTGTACATGTCCGAATATCTTGGTTTGCTTTAAAATTTCGACTCGAACGCGAGGCTGTGCTTATCCTGGCCACGAGTAAGAATTCACAGGTCGTAAGGATACTAAGGATGCGTGCTCGCAAGGAAATGAGTTTTTCGTTAGCGAAATGAATGATGAACTCATGGACCAACTCTCCTACACCCTAGTTTATGGTGAAAGATACCTTATTTATTTACGAAGCGTTTAAACTAGCGTTGTGTCTGCATTTCATAATGCCATCGCTAAACAATATGTAGATAGCTGGGCGTGGATTCGTCTACTAATTACTTAACGTACAGATCTATAATTTATTGGAATAAGGAACGTAGATTTAAGATCAGATATATAAAATAGAGTTGGGTACACGAAAATGAATCATATTGGCTGTAGATGGTTTAGTCGTTTGTTCAACCACAGACAAATTGATTATATTTTTATGATTTACTCGACTGAGAGTTATAACTTCGTTCAAAATTTCAGCAAGGGCATAAATTTTAACGGGAAGCAATATTGTTCTTGCCGCATGAAACATTAATGATTCGGTGATCCTTCGTAAAAATATATTTCATATTTTTATTAATCCATTGTAGAGATGTGGCTCTAATGTATTGTGTCTTATTTGTGCTGCATTCAAATGCTCGACATGAACTCGCACGTTCACAATTCCGTTTTTTGTCAAAGAAATTATTTTCCAATGATTTTAAGAAATTATTTTCCAATGATTTTAAGAAATTATTTTCCAATGATTTTAAATACATGTTTATTCAGTCGGGATTTAAATCTGGACCTCTGTTAATGGATATCGGGATGTAAAGGTATGGCATCTTCTAAAAAAGGAAGCAATGGGTTTGTAGCTACTTTTCCCAAGTTCGGCAAAACATATACACTCAGATTATGTGTACAGCATAATTCTATGAATAATTATTTTTTATGCGTGAGACATTCAGTTTAACAACTCACACGAAAGTAGAGTGAATAGTATGTAGGTCCGTTTTCAAGATCAAGTTTATGCAGTGCTAAACATCTAATGTACAATCTGCACAATCTGCACAATCTTTAACTCATCTTTATTACCAATCTTTCTCTTGATGAAAACTTCTAGCTGCTCAATACTCGTAACATGCAAATAGAAAATAAATCAGACTGATTTGTGGGGCTGAAACTGAGCAAGCACGAGGTGCAATAATCGCTGAAACTTGAAAGAAAAGGAAGGATAAGAAAACCGGTCCACGCGATGATCTCACAGCGTCTATGTCTCCTTCTCCTCTCAACGCTTACCATAGTCATAGAGAAGGACATGACTTCTGCTGCTGAGAACGACTTTGTAGGCGCCCGCCCAACAATATTATGGCTATAGGGTTCAAGCAATAACTGAGCAATGTCAATTACAGAAATTACTGCATGCATTGCAGTACAACAGTGTAGTGCAGTGTAGTGCAGTGCAGTGCAGTGCAGTGCAGTGCAGTGCAGTGCAGTGCAGTGCAGTGCAGAAAAGTTTTAAACCCTTTCTTTGGGAAATCCAAACGATCTCTAAAGTGCTTTGGAGCTTAACTGAAGGGTTCAAATTTTCAACTTGTGCATATGCACCATTTTAGCTTTGTATGGTTATTATAAATATATGCCCAAGTGCGCATATAAAATCGTTCAAAAACGTATGGTAACATTGCAATATGATTGCAATTCAAATAAATGGCAAAGAAACAATCTTTGTTAAAGAAAGATTTAATATAAAGTTTCTTCTCAAGATTGCTATACCTTGGGCTTGTGCCTTGGGATTTGTGCCTCGGGTTTGTGCCTGGATGCTTCATAAAAAGTCAAATCAGTGGATGTACCAGGTTAAAAATGCTGACAATATTTGAAGGAATTTAACGTTATAATTGCAGTGTACGCAAGCATAATCTAGGTTCTTCCCATCACCCTAAAACAAACTTAGTGTCGGTGGTGCCTCCGACCACCCCAATGTTGAATTTCGTGGTTGAATTTTAGCGAACTTTCTCGATCCTATAAACGAGGCTAGTGGTTAGACCAATGTTTAGGCTATACTGTTATCTATGCAAGAAAAGCATGTCCTGGGGTTTGGTTACTTGGAACAGACCTCAAAGCCTGTCGTCTCGGTGACCACAGGAAACTATTAAACGACCGCGGAATAGCCACAAAACCGCGCCAAGCGTGTCATTAAATTCAGACCAAGGCGAACTTTCTGCCATATAAATGACGTTACACCTATACCTAATAATTCATTACAGTCGATTATTAGTACCTACTTAAAAGTTTTTTGTCTGACTCATTTTTGGGGGGCTCATTGCAGGAGGGGGCATCGGGTATGCCTTTTGGCATCAGATTTTACATGTTCCTCATTTAGTTTACAATTACATACCATAAAAATTACTCATTTCAAGAAACTGAAAACTAAATGTTAAATAAATAAGTTGAATAGGCTGCTAGTCCACTATTTATAGCGG
This sequence comes from Lednia tumana, assembly GCA_003287335.1. Lineage (NCBI taxonomy): Eukaryota > Metazoa > Arthropoda > Insecta > Plecoptera > Nemouridae > Lednia > Lednia tumana. The sequence continues at coordinate 3,108 of QKMV01003258.1, forward strand.
ATACACTTCTAGTATTCTGGATGAAATTCTCTGATTATTCTGATAATTCATTCTGATTATATTGATTCTCTGATTAGTCTGATATGAAGGCTAGTCTTTCCTGGATGGAAGCTTTAACCACTAAGCGAAGGATGGAATAAAATTGAAGCAGGAAAGCCGATTCGGGATACGAATCCAGGACCTCTCGATTACCAGTTGAGTGCTCTACCGCGGAGCTAGCCGGGCACTTATTATCCCACAGCGACTCGTACTTTCTCGGCCTCTTCTCTTCGAAAACCCCATACCCATCCTGGCGAGGCGTGCAGAATGTGTGCCTGGTTAACTCAGCGGTAGAGCACTCGTGTAGTAATCGAGATATCACGGGTTCGTAACCCGAATCGGTTATACATTTTCCCCGCTTCGCTTCCCTTCCTGAGTGCGTTGTAGACCTTTTTGTAGGTTTTTTAGATCTCGTAATGTTGTTGACTTTACTTTTGTTTTGAAAGAAATCTCGGCACGCTTTTGTAACCAATGCCTACCCGAAAAGTAAGGGTGCGTCTGGTCGTGCTGCGAGATGGTCAAGCTGTTGGCGGCTCGGCACTTCGCATGACATTCGAGCCGCTCTCGTGTGGTTTATTTACAAACACAGCTCGGCGCGCGCTTGCATGTCTATGGCAAGAAAGCAAGCGCATGAGGGCTCGCGTGCCCCATGTTGTTATTTGGGCGCCGGCTTATGTCGGCGTTTCACACCCCGGATAATGTTGACACGAACGGAAACTAAACCAATATGTTGCCATCGCCCAAAAGTGCCGCCGAATCGTCTTTGAATCAATTTGGTGAATGGCCACATGGTCGTAAATAAATATTGACATATTGTACTTGAACAAAGTGGAGATAATAATATATCGAGGTTTGCCAGAATGAGACCGAATTCTTTTGATCATTGCTAGGCAATTTGTACGTGTTTATTTACCTTATATTCCTATTGCTATTACGATAGGGCTGTGACTTTAAGAAGTTTCCGATTTCTATTATTGAACACTTGTTCCAATTTGAAAGCCACGTTTTAAACGCAGTAAATGAAGATGCAACACATGTCCCATCAGGATACGGTAGATTTTTTTCAATGAGAGGGTAGCCGCGCGATAGGTCGCGGCAGTATCAGGTCAAAGGGATGACCGCGAATTTAAGATGATGTCGGATGCGGCGAGGGTCAAAGATGACGATTAATCTGTGTCTCGGAGCCGAAAGATGTCACGCCCCCTGACTTCCTCCCAGAAGGCTCCCGTTTCACTTGGCGCCCTGAAAGTGCAAGGGTGCTGCAGATTTCTGAACCAGAGACGCGAGGGGGTGATAATTCACGTCGAGGCTGGATTCGTTTTCGATGCCAATTATCTCGTGAGGTGACAGATCGGGAACGATTAATTACATGACGAATTAAAGATGATTCCATCCGGAAAGAAATGAGATGACTGAATGATGCTTGTTAATGTGTTCTAACTTTATAAGATCTAGCTTTTGTTTTGCTGCAAGTTGTAACATATCACTCCAGCCTCCAAATTAAGATGCTATCTTCCGATTCGAATTCGAACAAAAGAAGAATACAAATTAACACCATTATTTGCATGGGTGGCGTAAGTTCAGTGGCCCCGAACGTGATCCGAAATGTTACATGCACATTGCGTACCACGGAGAGCTATCATGACTAGTGGAACTTGCACATCTCTGCACTTGTGTGTATGTTTTGCTAAAAGAAACGGAAGTGCTAAAATGAGATTGCCATCATACGTCTTTGTATCTGCCTGTTCGCTTCCTTCAGACATTTCTTCGCTAACATCTTCATTCTTCTTCATCACCACACCGCACTTTCAATTCCATCGTAAGTACTTCTATTAAAGTGAATACATGTACGAAATATGCTAATTAATAGATAGCAAATTAAAGGCGCGCAATTTTTCCTCGTGAATAATTCGTATACAGTATTCGCAGCACGACTAATACAACTTATCATACGATTATCATCTATGAAGATTCAGAATTCTTTTTGTTACTTCCCTTAACGATTAATAATAATGCCTTATTAAATTTACCCCCCACGGCTACGGGGATCGTTTTGTACAAACATTTCATTGTACGTAATTCGTCTTGTGTATCAGACACAAGCGTTGAGTGCAAGCATGTGCAAATTTTGACGCACTGAACATATCTGCATCTTGCATGCACACATTGATTGTAATCGTGAATTGTCGTGGGGTAAAAATGTTGCTACGGAAGATTCGCTATTTTACTTAAGGTAGTACTTTTCTTTTCTTTCTTACCGAGCTCAACTGAAGAGAATAATGGATCAACAAATGCTAACTGAAGCGTACGCTGATCTAAGCTATCCATCTTTTGTCAATAACCAGAACATAAGTTAATTAAAATAAATGATAGCAACTTTCATATTTTCTTGTTTGTGTAGCAGTTTATGAATTAGATAGAGCTGGAGCGTCCACAGCTTTCTCGACGATGTCGTCGACTCCAGTGCATGCAGAGATGTGAGCACACATGGGATGGGATGACAAGCATCAACTCAGATCTCCCAGCCCATGGCTCACCATGGACCAATCCAAGACCACCGCCACCTCCATGTCACAGCTCATTGGCGGAGCGTGGAGTCGGAACACACAGCCGACTGTATAGCGACGTCACGGAAAGAGATCCGCGGCGTCGTTGTCGCATTTCTTTTTGTGGTTCGCCGCACTTTCTTTTGTCAAAGAATAGGTTGCAGATTTTTAGGTCTTAGGACTACGTGAGGTGTATAACCCCTGATGAGTGGCCAGATGATTTGTGATTTTTTAATTTCTTTGCTATGCAAGCTTTTAAGAAAATTCGCTTGTTGAAAATGTTTGATTTGATTAAAATTGGGCAAAAGTCACTGAATATTGAGTGGCCAAACTTCATCATTCAAATGAACTGATATGTCATCTTCTGAAACCAATCTATAGGAGTAGGTATTCACTGGCCATGCAATTATTTTCATATTCAATGGGTCGACATATCAACCTACTTTCTTTCCTTTTCCTCAATTTCTTTTATTGGTTGCTTGCATGCATTGATTTTTAACGATTTTTTACTCTAGATTATAAATCAATTTCTACAGTTTTCATCAACCACAAATCAAAATGTCATCAGAAAAATGGCTCTGAAAATGAAAAAAATCGTGCACTGAATGCCTGTTTTAAACGATCAAAAATTTTCATCCAGTTTCTTTGCACAATTCCGGTTTCTGTAGCTAAAATTGTTGCAATTCGGCTTCAATTGGTGGAAGGAAATTGTGTCCACTAAATTGGAAGAAACATTTGACCGTGTAAAACACGCTTGACAATTTGAACTGCTAATAAGGTATCGAAACATCATTCGCTGAATGTGAATTACCTCCGACTCAACCAATGAAAGAAGAATCGGTAAACTAGAGAGCTGGACACTATATCGTGACATTGCCCTATTTAGGAGTACTGACCTCAGGAGTCAGGATGAAAGCTTCTGGATAAAGCTTCTCTGGAGTGGATAGCATAGATGCATAGTTTCCACAGGGATTTCACTATCTTAATGTCATTAATCCACATTCATATATTTTTTTCACCAAAACTTCCCCATCCAATTGGGCGTGGCGTTGCCCAGCTTAGTAGTGCCCGCAGTATCATGTCGAGCCTGCGTGCTATCGACGCTGGGCGTCGCTCAGAGGCGTGCTTTCCATGCGTCGCGACGCCTGCGACGTCGAGTTGAATGCCAGACCGCCAGACGGCTCTTCACATTGAGAAAACGGGACCATATACGATTCTGACAGTCCAGTAAAAAAGCGGGAATTTGTGTTTGTGATTGAAGATTGCTTCTGGCGATCTGGTTTAGAGGTTCGTGGTGGTGCTAACTATATTACAAACCGTGGAAGAGAGAAGAAGCATGGTTCACACATGTGAGTGACAGGTGTCGTGGAACAACTAGCTAGAGGAGGTAAGTGAATGGCGTGGAGCAGATATACCTATATTCTTTCGGAGCTTGTATCGAGATGTAGTATCACCAGTGTTTTGAGACGCACTGTACTAATTACGTCAATTATCCCTTCTCGCGACCGATGCTGCGATTTATTACACACGCTATAGGATCACATGCTGAGCCACTAGTTTATCGCACTGCTAGACTCCGACACGTTGTCGCAAGTGCGTCAGTTTAATGTTCCTTATAAAATATAATGGGGCAATGGCCCCATGAGAAATTGGCAGACTTAATTTTTAATGCAAGAAATTGAAATTTCTTTAATTTTGTATGCCATATTTGACCAATTACCTACGTTAACATGGATTTAATCTAATTTTTTCAAAAATGGTTTAAATATCATAGCAAAATCCAAAAGAGTTTAAGTGCTGGCAATGACAGGCTTTGCCCGTAATCATCCATTTAAAGCACTTTTTCACTATATTTAAATTCATATGAAAGCGATATTGTCACAGTATACATACTTGAACATGGTTCCTTCCGTTTACCTCACATTTTTGTTTTCAGGTTATGCTACATACAAGTTGAAATGTTTTAACAACTGGAGAGATGACTCGGTTCTATACGAAAAAGTAATACACTAAATGTTGAAGAGAAGTGCAGCCCGTACTCTACGACCAGAACTGAAATCCAAAACTTGGCAAACGAAAGAATGACGAGTATAGACAATGTTAAATAAATTGCAGTTTTATTCAATTAATTTCTACACAGTGATAGCAAAAAACAACTCCGTCGCCATCTATAACACACAACTAAAAACTTAACTATATACCCAGTTACAAAAAACAGTGCGTGACGTTTCTCATCAATCTCGTGCGTGGATTGCGACAGCTAGTACGATGGCAACATGAAAGCGACGCCGGCGCCGGGATGCTGAAAGACCGCGACTCAATGGGGGCCATGACCGGCAGTCCCTGCTCGAACCCCGGCCTCGAACCCGCGGTCTGCGGTGGGTGTCGGGTCCGAATCACCGACCGTTTCTATCTTCTCGCAGTCGACCGGCAATGGCACTCAAACTGTCTCAAATGCTGCGAGTGCAAGCTCGCTTTGGACTCCGAGCTCACGTGCTTTGCCAGGGACGGAAACATTTACTGCAAGGAAGATTATTACAGGTAGAAAAATGAGTTACTTAAGCAGTCTATAGAAAAAAATCTACCCCTTTGGCCGAAGAAGAAGAGTTTAACTTGTTTCTGAGAGTTGCGTATGGCATAGCTTTGACATTTTCAATCTCATTTCGCCTAGATATCATCAACGTGGTAGGAGCAAGGGGGCGATTGTGTAAATTTGTTGAAGAAGATGTCACCCAATTTATCTACGTATTACATAACGAGTAGATTCGACAACTAGTTTTGAGGAAAATAACGAGTGTCATTTTTGTCGACAATTTTACAGAATCGCCTCTCGGAAATTATGTCTTCTATAGTACTTCAACCTATACGATCTGCATCGTATTCGTATTGTTATCGCATTATATAATATCGTATTATATCGGTCGTATTGGTGTATATGATTGAATTTACCTTCCGTAATTCTCAAGACACAAATACATGCTTCTAAATCACTGGTATCAATTACCGAGCACGGTACGCCGAGCAGTTAGTGCTCCTGCCATGCAATCGGGAGGTCCCAGGTTCGATCCTGGTAATTGGCAATTCTGGTCGTGAGCTTCCGTGATTTCCCACAACCATTCAAAGGTTCAAAAGGAATAGTTATTTTACCAGCAGGGCACGACTGTCTCCTTTCGAGCTTCCTTTCCATTCCCGAATCTTCCAGTCAAGTATCTATACGCAGCTTTGGAGCTCACATGTTCTTCCCAATAAAAAACAGATTCATAGATATAGTATACTTTTACAGTTTACCTAAACATCTAAATCAACTGTATATTTACGCATAAAGCTTAAGATTTGCATATTCTTTAAGAAATTTCCTCCTTTCCTCTTAATGTTATGGGGCCAATCATCAGGTTTAGGTCATAACTGATTTGAAATAATGCTTCCCAAATTGGTCGGCCCCCTAACCTTAAACGGTCCCCATAACTATGTAACCGGACTCAGGAGTCCTCTTTCATGCAGAGCACTGGTCATGGGGATGAATAAAGGGTTGGTTCAAAGAGACGTACATGTGATAATCCTTCAAATGGGTCCAAAGTGGAAGGGAGCAGATGGATTGACCAGCTCACAACGAGAGATTAAGAAAATCCTTGTTCTCGTTACTATATAACCCAGCCTTTTGAAGTCTATCCATACCAGTGCGATCATGCGACGCACGTACAACTTCAAAAAAATTACCGTGTTGTGTTCCCTAACCGTTATCAATCCAAACTTTTATCGGTATATCAGATAAACATCTAAAAAATAATTTAACTACGCTATGGAAAATATAAATATTTTTTTATCTTTCTTATGGCTAGTTTTTGAATAGCTGTTTAAGAAATCCACAATCCGAATAAAGATCACTACAATTGCATGCATGATTGGCTGTTGCCACGGTGATAACAAGTTAACGACCTGTTAGCTTTTTAACCGACATCGGAAAAACTGAGACTGGGGGAGAACTGGGGGGCAAAGAAAAATCACAATCTAGACTTAACCTCCACACCGGCCAATTCAAGACAGAGTAAATCTGTTCAAAATTGTACAAATCGGCCTCACTGAACAATCAGCCAGTGACAAAATCGTGTCACGCACTTGTTAGATGACCGGAAAAATATGCACCCCAGGCTACATCAATGAAGTTAATACAAATGCACACAGGTAGCTAACTAACAACAATGTCACGTGCTCGTCGCAGATGAATGCGTATTTTGCAAACACGCATGTGTGCTCCTGTAGACCTGTAGCCTGTGCTATGCGTGATGTGCTCTCGCCGAGCTTAAACCAAACCACCTGCACTACAACATATATAATAAGAACAAGATTAATTAGTTTCTCGGCCGGCTTGCTTCCACTACTTCCAATCCTCCAATTATGTTCAACTCTAATGATGCATTATGTCGGGATATTAAACGACACGTGCTTGGTACTACACCTTGTTCTACTACACGGTATCGAACTGTGTTGTTTACACACCCTCAATCGTTAGGTATTGTAATAATAATAAACTCTCTCGGTACTTCATGGAAAATTTACACAAAAATGTGGCTGGTTTAACCATCGTCGGATGGGTAGGTATTATGTGTGTGTTTTACATGCACAATGTTCTATTTTCGCGGCTAAACATGGGGGGGGTTATTGATATGGTGCTGGATAATTTATCAATGGATTGACGTTTGCTCAAATGAGCAACAAATTTGATTCTATAAACAAAGTACAACAGATATAAACAATCTAATTACCAGATCATATAAACCTGTACAATTCGTGTGCATTTTCCTCACAGATTTGATCAATAAATTATTGTATACATTTTATTAAATACTGCGATCCGTATATACAATAATTTTCGATCGATATTAGCTATATAATTCAAACAATTAAATGGGAATTGAAATCTGCTAATTTCAATCTTCAGTGTCAGTGTTATGTAGATATAAATCGCTACTGTCTTTCAATCGAACCTATAACTAATCTTTCTTTAAATACCTCTCTTGACGTTTTCCCAGGTTATTCGCTGTGAAGAGATGTGACCGATGTCAGGCAGGGATAGCCGCCAATGAGTTGGTCATGCGAGCCAGAGATCTCGTCTACCACCTCCATTGCTTCACCTGTGCTTCCTGTGGCTCGGCGTTGGCGAAAGGAGACTATTTTGGGGTGCGAGACGGGATCGTATATTGCCGACCCCATTACGAACTCCTCTACAACCATGAGGCAGCGTATTCCTGTTCAGATATGGAAGCTGTATTCCACAGAACGGAAGAGCATTGTTATGTTGGCGGTGGCGGTGGTGTACAGAAGGGTAGACCGAGGAAAAGGAAAATGCCGCAAGTGGAGGCAGCCCAACTTCCGGTGACTATGAGGCTACAGACGTCTGCTCTTGGTGAGTTTTCATTCATATTGATTCGTCGTTGTTAAATCTTTTGTGAGATGGTACCATTCCACTGTGATCTGAAGAAAACTTATAACGACTTCCGCGAAGAGATTCTGAACTTTGGAAAACTTTGTAGCTTGTTCCCATTGTGAAACATCGCGATATGTTCTGTATATTTATTCATAGAGTCACATTCGACGACGCTAACAAGCATAGTTTCACGGAATTTTCAAAGAGATTCTAAAGTTAGTTCGTCTACACTCTACACAACTTGTTTTTAAAATCTACAAACTTGGAGTAGGGAAACTCACTCATTTTCTTCCCAATGTGTGGGATATTATAAGATGGCTGCCGTTATGAAATGGTTCACAAGCTTTAATTTAAAATAACCAATCAGATTTTCTTCGAGTCTCTTGCTCACAGCTGACGTCGAGGCGGATTGGTACAGTTTTCTAAATTATTCCGAATCGCCAGGGAATAAAGCTATACTGCGTGTTCTCTTTGAGAGCGTATGGAAGCAATTTGAGTTTCCTTATGCAAATACCATTTACAAATTAATAAGCTCCGTTATTACGCTTAAGAGCATGTTTGCTGAGAGTAATCTACTGGAATTGAGCTGATTAAGCCATGGAATAGGTATATATATATA
>QKMV01003260.1:0-11731 GCA_003287335.1 Lednia tumana
TTTCGACAGGAGTAGGCTACGTGCCGGCACCGGGTTTCTCCTCTTCCCTGTTAGGTTCATCATCACCCTCATTATCAACCTATCATTCACCGACGCCAATAGACCAGTGCCACAGGACCAGTTGTCAATACAGTGCGTCGTTTAACACCACTATAATAAAAGGTGTTGCAAGATGTGGTTAAAAGAGCTGGGACATGGAAAATGCTTGGAGAAGGGAAATTAGAAGATACTGATCAGAAAGGGGGAGGAACTTGAGGAGAATTCGGAAACAGATTTATCGATACAGGAAGAAAATGTTGACGTGAAAGTAACATGACAAAGATATCGTTGAAGAGGTTTTGAGAATTGAAAGTGATGAAGAGAACGAACTACGAAGTGATTAAGACGATGAAGAGACAAAGAGGTCGACTATGGTGAAAACATTGTTTTGGTATGGCTTGCAGGCGCACTTGCACTTGCACTTGCACTTGCGACTTGCATGTGTATCAGGCCCACGAGTTTTGTCTTTCTTTTTTGCCTGACTTAAAGTCGAATTTGTTACAAGAAATAAATGATATTGAAAAATATATTTGCCAGATTGGCACAATTGTGTGGAAGAAATTGCAACGTGAAAGATTGTACCACATGACAAGTGAATCTAGAATCAGTGCTCAGATTTAGAATGTTGTTAGATCTTTTGTGTATTTGCATATATTTTCAGTTTCGATGACAACTCACACATTTCTGTGGGCTGACAACATTTCGTTTGGGTCCCAGCGGTCATTTACCAAACATGATTTCAGGAATATTCTGCACGCTGGAAATCACTGAAAATCACTGGAAATCTCTGGAAATCACGGCACTTCGCACCACTTCTAAAGCCTGTTGTACATGTTCACATTTTCCATCCAATTTATTTGAAACCATTTGTAACCGAAATTCATACAGAATCTATGATAACTGAAATTTTATCAAAGAAATTGGATGAAATATTTGAACGTGGAAGACAGGCTTAACACACTAAAGTAAATTATTCAAAAGATTGTGGACGGTCGGCTGTCCTTGAAACTGCCGCTCAAGCATGGAGAGTGGCTTTGTTTTACCATTTTAGAGGTTCCGTAACTGATATCTTTTGAGCCCCAAAAATGCTCAAGAGATTCTGAAAAAAAAACAGTGTACTGAGCAAGGATAAGTTAAGGTACCTGACTAAACCACAACCCAAAGGTGCATACAGTCAAGCATATAGCCAAGCCTCAAATAATTCCCAAACGTTGCGTAAATGAGGTACTTTGAAAAATTCATAACTCCAAGTAAATCTGAAAATTTGGAGACCAATTTTAGTCAGCTACCTTAATTTACCCCTCCTCCGTTCACTGTTTTTTTTTCAGGATTTAAGATCGATGTTGAGAACATAAAAAGTGTCAGGTGCGATCGGGCCAGGCAAACCTTCGCAAACATACCCAGCCAGCCGTCCACAGCCCTCTTAACATTCAACCAATAACCTTGTTTGCCGGCAATTTCCGTCAACTATCCAACCTCTGACCTATTACAATGCTACTTAACTTCGGAAGTCTGACAAGAACCGGTGTATCCAATATGGCCGGCCTAAGACCATTGTACTAGAAGACTATTATTGTCTATACTGTGAGAGAGCGTACTGCGTTACACCCATAAAATAGCCTCTATAGCCATACCTTCCTGTGTTTTAACTGCCACCATCGCCCTTGGCGGAAAAGTATGCTCTCCCAGTAAATAGAGTGTACGGTATATACTGTGAGGGAGCATACTGCGTTACCCCCACAAAATAGACTCTCTAGCCATACCTTCCTGTGTTAACTGCTACCATCACTTTTGGCGAAAAAGTATGTTCTCCCAGTAAATAGAGTTTACAGTCTATACTGTGAGAGAGCACACTGCGTTACACCACAAAAAATAGACTCTAGCCATACCTTCCTGTGTTAACTGCCACCATTGCTCCTGGTGGAGAAGTATGCTCCCCCAGTACATAGAGTGTACAGTCTATACAGTGAGAGAATATACTGCGTTACACACCCACAAAATAGGCTCTGTAGCCATGCCTATCTGTGTTAACTGGCTTCATCGCCCCTGGCGGAAAAGTATGCTCTCCCAATATATAGGTGCATTTCGATATCGGTGGACTCACTATGATCTTGATGTGTGGGTAGAGCGTCTTCACGGCCAATGCAACGCCGGCGATGAGCCCACCGCCCCCTACGGGCACGATGACTGCATCGATGTTGCTAACCTGGTCGACAATCTCGAGTCCGATGGTGCCTTGGCCGGCCATGATGTGGGGGTGATCGTAGCTGGAGTCAAACAAGCCACAAGGTACACATTTCAACTCAACTACTCTCAAGTCTGGTCCAAACATCAAGACTTTCCGCTGGACAACTTCTTGGACACACAATTTTAGTTTCTAGACTTATAACCAGTGGAGGAAAATTGTAGCCGAATTGCAGCAATAGACCACATTCAAAAAGTCATTCCAGAGATGACTAAATTCGTGTATGTACTAATGCTTTTCTTATGGGGTTACGTTTTGTAAAGTCCTTATTGACTTTGTTAAGCCCTTTTGAATGTTGTCTATTGTAACAATGAAAACTGAAATGGTGTCAAAGAAATTGGATGAAAATTTTGGCCTCTAAAACAGGCTTTTATATATGTATATATGTATCTATATTTATAAACACCCAGCGATTCGAACCAGTCTTTTCGGGTTTCCGTCTTGTCGGTCTTCAGTTCAAGAAGCAAAAGTGTGTTACAATCTCAACATCTAAATTCATCCCTTGCACATAAGCATTGGGGTGCACGATATCTGCCTAGCGTTCTTTGCTGCAAACAAAGGCAAGGAGGGGCTGAAAGTGAGTGTTTGCAAAATCAGAAGCGAAAGCCGCCAGTCCCGAGTCCTTTAGGAACATAAACTATAGTTTATGACTATAAGTATTTATTTCAGAAAGAAATCATTCGTGAAGAGTAGTTTCTTAACAGGAATTCCTCACTTCGTGAACGGAAATGAACGGCAATGACCGGAAAAACCAACAAATAAAATTGCTTTCGGTTTTGTAATGGTAAGGCTAGGCTACTTTAAAAATGTAGTCTTTGGTTCAGTTACGCTTCAGCCAAAAACATTGGGTTTTGCGGCTTTTGGTTTGGTTCAAATCTCTGCTCTTAACCGTAGCCAGAGCTTCAGCCACACTGATAAGTTTGAAGGGGTTACACGGCAGATTATTAGATATTTTGAATGTTCGTTCTGTTCGGAAGAGGCTACACCAGATCATTTGTGTAGGCATATTGCAAGCAATGTCTTTAAGTTATAACTAGGTTCATAATACAGGTAAAATGTTTCACGTTAAACGATTGATGTTTTATTGATGCACCACTAAACTCTAAGGGCCAAATGCATGTTTAGTTATGTGGTGTTGAAAGACGCACTGCATTGGCAACCGCCCCTGAGACACTGGTCTATTGGCGTCGGTGAATGATAGCGTGATAATGTTAGTGAAGATGGAGCTTACAGGAAAGAGGTGAAACCTGGTGTCGGCACTAAGCCTACTCCTGTCGAAAAGCACCAAGGGGATCAACGCTTAACGTCCCTTCCGAAGGACGGTACAATTCGAGCAGCATGGGATTCCTCCACTAATCTGTGCTATCGAGAGGTTGATGGCAAGGGGAGTGAAGCTGCTGCACTATCTTCAAACCCTCCAATCTCTCTCCCGAAGACAAATAGACCTTGGTATGAGTGGTCAGCCATCCAACCTTTGGTCCACCGCAATGTTCCTTAACTTCGGTGATCTGATGAGAACCGGTGTATCCAGCATGCCAAACCGTTCGGTCCCAACGCAATGTTGCTTAACTTCGGTGATCACACGAGAACCGGTGTATCCAGCATAGCAAACCGTTCGGTCACCCATGACCCAACGCAATGCTGCTTAACTTCGGTGATCTTACGAGAACCGGTGTATCCAACACGCCAAACCGCTCACCGGAATTCATAGTCGTCACTGAGAGTCAGGGCTCCCTAAGTTATTTAGCAACCACATTCCTCAGTGGCTGTTGCCAAGCAACTTAGGGCGCCTATTATTCAAACGACAAGGCACGTAGCCCTAAATTTATCTAAATTAAAACAACACACGCACACACACACACACACACACACACACACACACACACACACCCACACACCCACACACCCACCCATTGATATAAGTGAGGTTCCTCTCCTTGGCCATTCCCATCGCAATCTTCTTTGCTTCTCCCATGTCTTTGCCCTGGACGACAACTGTCGCCCCGTGCTGTCGGCACGATGTGATCTTCATGATTGGAGCTACTATCGGCATGACCACCGTGACAGCAACGCTAAGCTTGTTGCCATGGTAAGACAGAGCTAACGCGTGGTTACCAAGCGATGCTGATATTACGCCTAGGTTTTTCTGCTCTTCAGAAAGCATCAGCAGGGCGTACCTGGCTCCACGCTCTTTGAAGCTGCACGGAATTACAAGCTGTTAGATGTGCGATTTTTAACTTTTGGTCAATTTTATGTGAACATTTCTTGTTTACCTTCCTGTATATTGGAGGAAATCTTTTTTCAGATATATTTCCATGTCCGTGATTTCCGACAAATGTGATTTCTAAAAATTGCAATTCAAATGTGTTAACATTCAGGTGGTCATGGTTGAAATGGTTGGGTTGGACTATGGTTGGACATTGGTTAACCTATCCCACCAACCCATCATGGATAAATTACAAAGTGTATCTTTTGACAAGGATAACAAATTTAAAGCCAATTAAACGGCTCGTATTTATTTGAAGAATATTAAAATCACTTCAAAAATACCTGCTTACTCGAGGACTCGAACCCCGGACCTTTTGCTAACATGGCAACTAGCATGGCAAAGCGAACCGGGGTTCAAATCTTCGAGTAAGCAGATATTTTTGAAGTGATTTTAAAATTCTTCAGTGCAGTGTGTCTTTTAATTACTACTACAGCCAAACTGTTAGTACAGCAGTTTATGAAATTTATAGGAACTCCAGTAAAATTTTACAGGCATTGAGACAATGTCTAGGTCAATTTAATGACATTACTTCCACTTTGTAAAGCGGAAAGATATTAACATGTGAGAGTTTTGCCTTTATAAAATCGATATAATGTATTAAAAATTTGCGCAAACTTTATCTGAGAGCCAGTACAATTCCACATGCGTTCCATAAATGTCATGGAGCTACTGGGTGTCGTAATTCAAAGGCAGTACATTGTAATTGGTTTGTACCTGAAGGTCGAATTCGGTCTTACAAGAGACACGGATGTTGATCATCTCTCTGTCTGAATTATTATTTATACTTATAACCAAATCATTTCCTGATGTAATGTTGCGTTGACACAAAATATTATTCGTATTCAAATTATATACTTATGTCTGCAATTGAATTTCTTCGAATTGTGAAAGGGGCCAGAGTGATAAAACCTTGGAGAGAAATGTCACAATCGTGTTACTGTGAGGAGTATACTGTACGGATAAAAAGTAATTTCCCCTGAGCCTTAGGTGTGAGGACCAATTGCTAAGTGCTTACCATACATGGCGTTACTAAAACTCCAGCTTTCACTTTGAATGCAGCTGAGGTGATATCTTCAAACTGCAGCAAGTGCGGATCATTGGCCTGACAGAAGGGATCAATTTCTTCATCTGCTACACCCTAGGAGAGACAGACACGTTTTTAGCTCAAGGCTTGAGCTAGAAGTTAACACATATTAGTTCAAATTCGATGGTTGCCTGAAAAATCGGTGGTCTTGATACATTTCCACGTTCTAGTGGCTGATTACCGAGTGATTAGTTATCTCTAGCAAGAGGCCGCTTATGATGTAGGAAAATTGAATATGTGTTGATAAATAATTTAGCCCTTTCTTGAATGAGAAAAACACCCAATTTGAATCTTGTCCCAACACAAATGTAACCAAGATTGCATTTTTTGTCGGAACTCATGACTGTCCAGCTGAAAGCAAGCACACAATCTACGTCATTGAAATACCCAGGCGGTAATATTGCAATTTCCAAAACGCGTATCCACTCTGAAGCCGTGAAGCATGAACGCTAGCTATCAACATAACACAACACAACACAACGTCACCATGACATGTACACACATCGAAACCGTTATGCCGCACTTCGTCCATCTTTCGATGACACTGCATTCCAACAGTTTCTGATTGAAATGATATAAACTGCAACAGCTAATTTGTCCCTTTCCGAACTTATTCCACACTGCTGACTTGATCTTTGATCTGAAACGTTATCTTCAAATAGAGAGTTAACAGAGCTCTCATTGGGGGAAAGGAGGAGAGTTGCCCAAACCGGTCTATCAGTCGTTGCGATAATGTATATTATTATGAGAAATTGTGCGAGACTGCTTGCGATAAACTCACTTTTTTGATGGAGCAAAATGTGTGATTTGTCAATCTCGGCGTGCCGAACACAAACTGTGGATTTCCGTCCCGAAAAGGCAACTCACGTTTTCGGAAATTAAAAATCATGTGCGGGCGAGATAACGCAAATGCGGGTGTAAGAGTAACGAGTACATCTAACGTTTTCGAAAATTGTTTTTATTACGATCAAATTCAGAAAAGTGGGGTGAAATCGGTCACCGCTGATTCTTTCAAACTTACGTGCATGGATAAGATCTGTACACAGTTACGACCACACTGGTGGTAATAAAGTTTAAAATTGTTGTTTTTCACGAAGATCAAGGAATTTTAGCGCACACAGCCCACTAAACCTTAGGTAGCTGCACAAGGAATGAAGATTGAAATGATGGCAGTTTGCAAGTGGCAAGACAAAGCCAAGCCATTCCCTACTTACGTTTGTAATGTGCACTGCAGTTTCTTTGATGGAACTCATCTCGGCGACTAGAACTTCTGACCTACCAATCCAGGCAAGTTATCGATTCTAACGAGTATCACGCTGAACAAGATCATTGATGTCAGCAATTAACTCAACTTTTGAGCAAAACAATTTCTTGTTTAAATATTACGTAGATGAACGTATTTGTATTGATATTATGGACCACATATTAATGAATAGACTCCACAATTTCAATAGCAGGCTAGTAGTAAATAAGGTCGAAAATGGCTGGGCCTTGGAGGAACAGGTGATTTTGGGGCTTACATTTAAACGCATGATTAATCATGCCACTTGTATATTTATTATTATTGCTTATCTCAATAAACACACAACATATTCAATACATTGGAGGCTTTGGGTTTTGATATCTAGGTATGTAGATTTCATTACACTACGTGATTTTTTGTTATAAAAAAAGCATTAAATTAAATTCATTTTTGACATGGCAATACATTTTGATAAATAAGAAATACAAGGCTCAGTTTACAAGTAAAAATGTACATATTTATAAATTTTAAGTGTTAAAAATAACAGATTGTTACCATGGATGATAATTTGGAATCTGATAAGTAGTTGATTGTTTGGAATCTGAGAAGTAGTCGATTGTGCACTTAATCAATTACCAACCAATATCACTTTCACCCTTAAAACATTTGATTCCAGATATCAATCAAGCCAATAGTCAGTTAGCCTGAAGTGAATAATTTTGCGGTCCATTTACAGCACTTGTATTGGACTAAAAAATGCAAAGCTGCCTTCAATTTGAAGTCAGGTAAAATGCTAAACAATCATTTGTCACTAAAATAAACATCCGCTAGCTTTGATATTGGAGCCTTTCTGGCAAGCAAGAATGAAGCTACCTCCTATAAGAACAGTCATAAATATTGATCAACGACAAATGTTCAAATATCTGGACATGCTTAGCACAACTGCACTGGAGAAAAATAAAATGCAAACAGTTATCAACAACAGAGAAAGCCAGCTTGAAATGAGATGACTCAACATAAACAAGTTGACCCGAAACTTAAACTAAATCTCGTTTAAGAAAAGATAACGAAGCCCGTTTTTTTTGCAAAAAACACTCCACAGGAAAATATTTCCGGCTTTTGAAAACCGATCCATTAACTCTTATTAACTGAAAGCGCCAGGTTGAGGCACAAAAACGAGCCTTCGGTACCTACCCAGTGATTTCTGTAGACAATAGATCCCAAGCTGCAGGTATCAAAAAGAACCTTCTTATTTGATGTTGACCCAAAGGGCTGAATATTGAAATCTTTGGCATCTGTCAGGCTATTGCACGTGGCATTCTTGCATAATATATTATCTAAAACTCTCTTCTTTGCTAACAGAACCAAGCAGAGCAGCACAGGTCATTTAGGTATTTAGGCATTTAGGCACAGGGCAGTGCATTCATTAATCCACACCTCGTTGCAAGACTAGACCAATCGTTCCTTACAGTCTCTTTCGATACAATTTTGATTGAAATGTTACGATAGATTCGACTACTCTTCTAATTAAAACCGAAGCCACCAGGCTTGTCTCATCCATAAAATAAAATCTTGTTTACATAAAACATTATGCAAGTATACAGTGAAATAATATAAATAATTAACAAATATATCAAAAGCCAGGCAAAACATTGTAGTCTTCGTGTAATATTTAAGTACAAAAACTTAAGGCCTAACTATTGGACATATTTTGTACTAGTACCACAGATACCTTGAACAAATTCAAGCAGTCAAATAGCTGTTACTAATAGCTGCATTTAAACGTAGCATTAAATAATATGTATTTTATTTAAAACTATTTTGGTATCGTTTCGACTGAACTTGTAAATGCATGCATCCATCGTCCAGTCCTAGTCTCCAGATTCGAGTTCGAGTCAGCTCTGGTTGAGATGATCCCAGTAGCCGACGTTGGGTTCACAAGGAGAGCTATGTCGGACAGGGCCGTTCGTCTGGCTCAGGCCAAGCAGTTCGCTTGGCCTGCCAGTCAGATTCGGGTTCGGGCTCAGTGCAGAAACGCTTGCTTCGTCTAGACAAGTCAAGGAAACGACCACAAGTTACACACGGAACTACCAGCAACTACTATTCCACCATTCCAACGTGAATCAGTGTCCGCATTTCAAGACCCATTCACAACTAGCTTAGCGGCAAACATAAACTTCAAACGCACTGCCAAGAAAAACACAGCCTTTTCAAGCGATGTAAGTTGTTCCGCTCCAACCTCAAGTGAGAATGGAGGAATGCCATCAGGTTTCCTTCACGTAAAACTTAGCTGTAGCTCGAAATCTTTGGCTCGGGCAAACGTTTCGGCTACGGTGTGTAAAGTTCACGTTCAAGTTTGTTTTGAACGCTTTGATGGGTACTTGCACTTCATGCTTAACGTTTACGGCTAAGTTCAGGGCACAAGTTAGTTGTGAACGGGCTTAGCTCTATGGCACTTTCTGTTTTTCTTTAGTTGGTTTGTTGGCGCTTCAAAGTCTAAACGGGAAATCCGATCCGACTTGCAGTTTCACCCACCGTTTGTTTTCTTTGTACAGAATAAATGAGCAACTGGAAAAGTCTTACAAGATTCCAGGGAAGATTTGAGCAACGAAAAAGAATGGAAAATAGACATCAATTACGTATTTTGCATAGGCGCTCTTCAATGCGTGCACCACATCATTTCCTAGTAGGTAATATAAAATAACATTTAGGCTGATGTTACAACGCTATGAAGAACAGACTGTGCCAGAAGCGACGCATAAAAATGCATTGAACCCTTTCACTACTGAGTTTCTACCAGCTCGAATAGCTGGCTGGGTTGGGTACATTTTAGTCAAAATATCAAAGTTGCTTTCAAAACTGATTGAAATGAGCGGAAGCTCAAAATCGTAGCTGAAATCTGAATTTTTGAATAAATTTGAGAAAGCGTGACATTTGAAACACGGAACGCGTTAAAGCGCTCGTAGCAGTGAAAGCATTCCATAAGGGAAAAGCTTTTTCCTACTTGTCCTTCAAAACTGGAGCCAAAATTTGTAGGGTAGGTATTTAGCGCATTCCAGTTAGTTATGGGCGAGGAAGTGATTTCATCCATTAGCTTACCTCCACCACTAGAAGTGAGTATTTTACCTCCTCTACGAACCAGAAGTCGAACAGATGGGCCGCCGTTGCGGATTATCTCAATCGCCTCGCCGTGAGTCATGTTCTTCGTGTTGATTCCATTTATCTCGATGATTTGGTCACCAATCTGTAATTCAATAACAGAACAGACATTTAATTCACAAGAAAATCAAGAACTTATCTTGGTTTTCAGCCATGATATGAAGCGCCGTGTAAAATTCTGCCGCGAAAGAGAAAAACGAGTTTTATTCATTTTTCGTTTAATTTGTGTCACGAAGTTTCCATGACGTGGACTTTGGAAATTGATAGCTTTTGCTGCCAGCAGAGACCAGATCTCAAGCAACGAGAAAGGAGGATAGGCTTGATAGACGTGTTCAAGAGGGATCACTTGGGTTCGCCGGGAGGTAGCCCGATTTAAAGATGAAACGAGGATGAGAGATCCGACTAATAATTCAATCAAAGAAACCAATGTATGTATTTCGTGTGTCAACTATGAGGTTGGTATTGAAAGTGAGGCAAGCAGCCGAGTGAACATGCCAAATATCGGCGTTAAAAGACAACATTTAGTCTGTAGGCAATATTTATGTGACAAAGATTACAACAATTAAAGCCATTTACAAGGCTAGTTTTAATGTGCAGAATATAAATATCACTTCAAGAATGCCTGCCTTCTAATGGAATCGAATTGAAGTGATATTTATATTAAAACCAGCCGTATAATTGGCTTTATATTTGTAATCCTTGTCATCTCAGCGTATCCCACGTGTTTGGGAGTTAGTCAAGTTGGTTAGATTATGATTGCAGCATAGCATCACTTGTTCTGGAGTGATCTTTGAAACATGTTAAAGTCTCTTGGTTCAATTCTCACTGTGGGATCTACCACTCGGATAGATAAATTCACTTCAGAAATGTAATCGCCTTTCTAGCTCAGATGGTTAGAGCAAGGGTCATGGAAACCGGGGTTCGATTCCTTGAGCAGACGGGCATTTTTGAAGTGATATTAATGTTGTTGAGTTGAATATTTCTGTAATAGCTGGTGCTGGTGCTGGTGCTGGGAGCTGGTGTGAACTGATCATCCTAATTGGCAGTGCCACCAGAGGGATGTTCTTTTCTAGCTAGTTGAGGGTGCAGACAGCTGTTTTGACACCTTGAAGCTGGCTTGGTGTTAAAAAGTGTCTGGCTAATTTGTGCGCATGCGGGACTATTATGACCCTAACTTTCAGCCTGTGTAGCATTTAACCCATCTGCACACGAAAATAGCTCCTTATAGCTCCCGAATACCACCCATGGAATGTGACATGCAGACACATTTTTGTAAACCTCTTTTGGCTCTACTGTTGAAGATAGACCATGATAGTAAGAGAGAGAGTTGGAGATAAAAGAACAAACTAGGTCTATTCAGAAACTGCTTCGCAAATATTTCGCCATTGTTTGCCCAAAACATAAAATTGCTCACTTTGATTCTTTTGAGATAGCCATAAAAGGAAAACGAAAGTAAATTCAAAAAAAGTGCTTTCAATAGACATAGTTTGTCATTCTGTCTGCAACTTTCTTGCTTACTGTCAACGATAGAGCCAGCAGAGGTGTACAAATCTAGGTCTGATCAAGGTTTCTTGCGTGGCTCACCATGCTAATGCATAGGCTATGTTCAACGATCGAGCCAGCAGAGGTGTACAAATCTAGGTCTGATCAAGGTTTCTTGCGTCGCTCACCATGCTAATGCATAGGCTATGT
>QKMV01003261.1:0-11728 GCA_003287335.1 Lednia tumana
GTTACACGCAGTGGTTACACGCAGTGGTTACACGCAGTGGTTACACGCAGTGGTTACACGCAGTGGTTACACGCAGTTGATACTGGCAGCTGTGGTGCGGTGCGGGCCGGGCCGGGGGGCTGCAGGCCAGACCCGAGAGCGGAGGCCAGTCAGCCCCAACCCAACAGCAAGCGTTTTCTCACTGCCTGCCTGTTCCCACACTGCCTGCGACCTTTTTTCCTCGTATTGCCTGCGTGCGAACGGTCAAGCGGCATCATTTTTCCCATACTGCCTATTCCTGTGCAGCCTACATAATCTTTTGATTAGGATTATGTGATGTTTAACGAACGACGCGCTCGACTCCTAGGGACCACAACCATCGATACATTCTATACAGACAATAGTACGCCATTCAATTGATTGATTTTTGGTGTTTTACGACGCACTACGCTGACAACTGACCCTATGGCATTGGTCTTTTGGCGTCGGTGAATGAAAGGGTGATAGCGAAGGTGATGGTAAACCCAACACGGAAGTGGGGAAGCTCGGTGCCGGCACGTAGCATACTCGTGTCTAACAGCACACAGGGAACCACCACTTAACGTCCCTTACGAAGGAAGTGGACGGTGCAATTCGAACAGCAGGATACCTCCACTAATTCGTGCTGTCGAGAGCTGGATAGCAGCGAGAGTGAAGCTGCAGCTTCAAACCCTCTATCTTCTATCCCGAACAGAACTTAGCATGAAGCCTACAGAATCTGCAGCTAGTCGGTAGTTACGGTAGTCATGTTCGTATGCCTGTACTGTCGATTTTTTTTTAGTCGGTTAGTATCCGTAAAACACCTCGTAGGCAAACACGGAATTGGCAGCAAGGGATAATTTATTCCGGTTTGACCGTTTTAGGTAGTGCGGGAATAAAAAGGTCACACGTAGCATGGGCAGAATGGGAATCACCTGGAGAGACCCAGCCCAGCCCAACGGGTCGAGCGACGCGATCAGATTATATTGGACTGTCCCTGCAGTTTCCTCTGGAGTGCAACACATTCCAGTTAGCCAACGACAACTCATGTTGCGAACGCGACCTTTCAGTTCTTTATTTGACCCCTTGATCAGCAATAATACTGGACCCGTTAAGTATAATAAAGAAATACAAATAAATAAAAAGCGAATGCTTTAGTCAGAAAACCAAATCATATACATATTAAAACTAACACTAACCCAAATGGTACAGCTATTTATTTCAAAAATCCTTCGCACTTTACCACACATTCATAGCACGCATCAGTCCTCAAGCACTCATTGAACGACGCTCGATCATGGGGGAGAGGCACTTAGCTACGAGCTATTTCTTATCAGGAGGGCCCTCTCTTTAAGTACTGACAGTGCACTCTGCACTGCTAAACATAATATGAGGACTTAGAGTGTTTATTTTGTCATTTTTTGTCGCCCTTTGTTTCCAACCAAGTAATTAAACAAGTACGTTTTAACTAATTAAACGATTAAGTAAGTTGGGTAAATTATGACTACAGATATATTACGGAATCCATCGCCATAGACTTGAAGCCGAGAGGAATCAGGCTCGACCTTGTTTGCCGGCTCGGGCACGGCCGCCACCTTTCAAGCTCACTCTCTCATTCCTGAGCCTTTCCTCCCTTTCCTGGACCCTGACCATACTTTTCTCTAGCTCCCCACACCTTTCGAAAAGCTGCTAGAAACTTGGGAGCTTGTAAGGTCTGATCCGTTTAATTGCCCCCTTACTCAACAGTCAATATCAAAAATAGCAATATCAGATCAGAAGGTGTTGTGTTTTCATTGTTTCGACATGCGATTTGTGATTGGATATAGTGCAGTGATGATAGAGACAAGCGACAGCCTTTAGAGTGGCACACTTCAAGATAGGTATATGAAACAAGTATATTTGTGGGCCCCCTTTAGCAAGTAAAATGCACAAAAATTCTTACGCACTTAAAGCAGATTTCAAAAAATGGCCTGCCGCACTGCATTTTTTCCATACTCTAGGCTGCTTAAAATTTGATGAAATTTTTTTATATGTCAGTTTTAGTGCTAAAAATACATATGTAACTTCTGAAACCCAAAAATGTTACCTACGGCACAAAAATTTGGCACAAGGCGTTGATCTACGGATCAAAGCTGAATTCCCCTTCCTCCCTCTGAAAACTGCCCACACACACACACACACACATTTTCCTTGGTTTTCTTAACACAACTTGGCTACAATGCCAGTGAACTGATCCTACCTGGAAAATATCGAGTGGCACATGCAGTTGATTAAGATGCGAACCGGATAATAATTGGCACAGCGCTCCACAAAGGTTCGCCATCTGTGGTACAGTGCATGTCAGCTAAATCTCAACCTTTGTGGCGCCCATCCAGCAACCACATTTTCGCCAGTGGTTAAGTTAACGGACATTGTAAACGTAGGGAGTATGCATTCTCTGAAGAGTGCAAACCCTTCGCAACAAACATAAAAACGCAAACACAAGGCATCCTAGTTGTACTGTTTGGCCCATTATGCCGAACGGCCAAATATTTACGTAAGGAAAAGCCAACCAGATTACTCCTCTGCCAGCTTGCTTGCCTGACTCACCACTGGAGGAGCCAGAATCCCATTGGTTAGCCTGCTACAGCTCACTAAGGCCAAGCTGTATTGAATACTGGGTTTTACATGTATTTAAGTTTATTGTTGTGGCTCAGTTAGTTGTAAATAGAATTTCTTAAGTTAGTTGTGAATAGTTGTAAAGCACTTGGATTTCGTTGAGATGTACCTACTACAGTGCGCACCTAATTCAGGCAAATCGCTTTTTATCATGAAAACATGACAAACTACATTAGAGACCGCCAAAACTCATAACCCAAGTTAAGCAGCATAGCGCCGAGTCATGGGTCGGATGGATGACCATTCATGCTTAGACCTAGTTCACGGAAAGCACAAGTACTTTCCTACCAGCTTGTATAACGACCATTCCCAGGCATAGCATTGATGCTGACATCATAAAATAGTTGCTTATCCCCGAACTAGAAATGGTCAAAGGTTAAACACCAGGGCCAGCATTCACGAACAGATTTAACTTCAGTACATACGGTATTAAAGAAATGGCAATTACTGCAAAGAAAATCGAAGTTAAGCAAATTTTAGGGAGTTCAGACTATTTTTGAATCCAGAAGGGGAAATGAGATAAATCTTGGCTGCATCTTACCGGCAACACGAAGTCGTGCTGGGCGCGAGACTAGAGCAACCGAGTTGGCTGCGGCGGAGGCGGCAGACGCGATACACCTGTATTCCCCCTGGTCGGGACCGTCATCGGGGCCAGGACCCACTTTCTTGGTCACCACCTTCCGGATGTGGAGAGATCCGTTGGGGGAGAGCAGCCGGCGCCAGTCGTCGGACTCGGACTCGGACGAAGTTACGGCTATTGGCCGGCCGTCGTGCGTCCACGTGATATTCACGGGACCCAACGACGAACGAGCCGCACATTCGAGCGTTGTTGGCTTGCTGCGCACGACGATCACATCACTCGGCTCCACTTCGAAACCGAGCCCAATGTCCAGACTATGCACTCCTGGAACAAGGGAAGGGAACAGAGACATTAATGCGTGAACGGATCGCTCAAGTGTGGGCTAAGGGCATTAAAATGGGATCGTTGGGATAGAGGGCCCGGAAACAATTTATTAAGCGCTAATATTCTCCCTCAAAATCTTCTATGTAATTGATCAAGCACAAAATTGACTAGTTATCCACAAAATAGTATCAGAAAAATGATTAAATTAACCCAGATGTTATAATTGACCAGTTTGCCGAAATCAAATCTTGCAAAAATAATATGCATCGACATAAAAGGTAGGCAAGTTAAATCCCACCAAGATTTGTTTAAAGTGTCTTAAAAAATCCTGCAACCTTGGAGCCGTAATTAATCCGCTGGTACGGACTAATGAGCTGACGAAAGATCATTGAATATGTCGGCTGGTGGTGGTTCTATTGGGACGAAGGCAAGTACCAACTGGTCCGAAATACATTACGTGTATACCAGCAAAGCAAGGGGAGCCAAGGTAGCTTCATATTTTAGTAGAAAACCATTTTTTCATAGCCATGAAAAAAAGTAGTCATGTGTAAAAAGTGCTATGATTTCCTCAACATGACATAAATTTATATTATCAGGGCTAGTTTTACCAAATTAAAACTCAAAAAGTAGTCAATCATATATGTAGGTAAACTTCAACAATTCAATATTATTATTAAATAATTATTTCATTATCTTGTAACTCAATGAAAATGTATTTTGTAAAACCAGTTGCTGGTGTATGGGTTTCGTTGGCAGGGCAGGGCATTCGTGCAAGTGTAACACTCAGGCTAATAGTTTTGATATTTTGGTTGCCGAGTAGATAACTTCCGCATTCAATTAAATGTACATGGAAAATTTGCCAAGGGACCCATTGTAGAGTGAATAGATTGATTGCGTTTTGAAAAACATTGTTTCCCACAGAAAAATACCTGTTTTTAGTTCTAACTATAATTCGTACGCCGTGGAACGGTTGGCATATTAGCCGTGAGATCACTGAAGTTAAGCATAATTGCGCGTGTTCACAGGTTGGATGAGTGACCATTCATACCAAGACCCAATTCCGTTAGGGCAAGCGGTTGGAGGGTTTGAAGCTATAACAACAGCTTCACTCCCCTTGCAACCAACCTCTCGACAGCACGGATTAGTGGAGGAATCCTGTTATTCGAATTGTACCGTCCTTCGGCAGGGACGTTAAGTGGTGGTTCCCTTGGTGCTTTTCAACCGGAGTAGGCTACATTCCGGCACCGGGTTTCCCCTCTTCCCTAATAGGTTATCACCAACCTCATAATCACCCAATCATTCACCGAAGCCAATCGACTAATGCCACAGGGGCAGTTGTCAGCGCAGTGCGTCGTAAAACGACAATAATCAATCAATTGACTGGCGTGCTATCGTCTATATAGAATGTATCGATAGTTGCGGTCCCCAGGTAGACCGTACCTAACTAATTAGAGTTAAATGATTTAATTATTTTCTGATAGGTAGTATACCTATCGATTTCAACGACTTCTGACCCTTGAGAGTTGAGAGTGGCTTTTTATACGGTAGGCAGGTTGTAGGAAGTAGGAGGTACATTTATACGATTCTTTAATGGAGGGGAAAAACGGTATACTACAAAAAGAAATTCGGAAAGAGGCATAGTAACGTAAGTAACTAGATGCAGGGTGCAGGGTGCAGGCTGCAGGGTGCAGGGTGTAGGATGCGGGGGTGCAGGGAGGGTTCAATCAATATGAGCCACCACGGTCGCTGTGCTCAACGCATGATTCGCGCGCCTTAAGCTTCCATGAACCCCCAACCCCCCCACCCCCCGCGCACACCCCCTGCAACACGTGTTACAGGGTGTGGTTCCGCATGCATCCATCCATATTACCTATTTAATATTAGGCTATTATTGTACCTACCAAATATCAGAATAATCATCATAATTCATAATATTAACAATGTGTTCTGATGGCCGGATCGATATGATAGCGCGTAGCGAGCACAACGCCGAATGGAATAGCGTGGAAATGCTATGTTACGTAATACGTTCGGTTCCACGAATCTGAGAGGTTACCAGTTCCCGGCCGGAAGCGAGGGTTAATATTGGAATTGGTTTCTTATTAGTATTATTATTGTTATGTGTGTGGGTAGAGGGAGGGCGAAGAAAGAATGAGAAAGAGAGAGAAAGAGAAAGAGAGATGTCAGTATGGGATGGGTACTTTGAATCTGGACTCTGCCAGGGTCGTGAATTCGTGGTAAGTGGCAAGCAAACCAGTACCCACGGCTAGTGCCCGGTTTCACCAACATCTCAACCCAACTTGGTGTAATAAATGTGTGTTTGCCATCTTCCCATTTCCCAATTTTCTATTCATTCGGAAATAAACTCAGTTTAGATATAAGATTTGGATTATAAGCTAGTGATTTCCGGCCTAGCTCGGCTCGTGAAAGAAGCGAGTCATACCGACAAACTGCGAGATATTGCACAAGCAGATATTGTACCAGTCCGTTATCTGTGGGTTACCAACCAATTATATGTAACTTCGATCATTTCAAAGTGATGTGGATATAGTCGTTTGCCAAGTGGACAGTAAAATATTGGGGTATGTAAAATATTAGGGCATGTAAAATATTAGGGTATGTATGCATGGTAGAAGCCAATATTATACCCAAGCTAGAATCAAGTCAAGCAGTTCCTTTATTTTCGACATGATGGCGAAGGATAGTCACATTGTGCCTTTTTTTTTATTTACGCATATTTATGGGATTCCCAAGAGAAATGAGATGGTTGATTTTTTTAGTAACTAGCAGACCAAATAGATAATCTAACGCATCTGATCGCAATCGCAACTTGACGTATTCAATCATCCTAATATTCTGCTGCGTCGACGCCAACTTGTTAACCATAAATAACTATTGCTAAACCGTGAGACAAAATAAAAGAATGCAGACTGGTAGCAGGTAAGTAGCAAGCAGACAGGTAAGTACCGAGGGAACTTCACAACAGTGTGGCTACTGGCTTATTATTCGTTGCGTATGGTACCGGTACCGCAGCGCATATGCGACACTACAATTTTTCAAAGGGCACTAGTTAACTAGTCAACTACTTTTCATTTCATACACACAATTCATACGCTTCTTAATCTTATGTGGTAGCAGTTTCATCGGGTTTCATTGAATTCAGATCGGACACTAATGGGAAATCCTTTGCTACGATGAGATGCATACATAATTAACTCTTCGTGGATATGTATGGATAAGTGCATTAGGAAACAGGCCTGATTAGGAAACAAGTTTGTTTAGTTGGGTAAGTTGTGAATACCTGCCTACAAGGATCCACAGTCCGCAATTTCGGCCACCTCAAGAGTGATAGTAACTGCCTACCTAATTTCCTATTAGGACCGTACAGGAAGATTGCGACCTATCCCTATTTTTATCCCAATTGGAAATGCCTATTAACAACGTCTCAAATAATTACTACTTACTGCTCACATGGCAGGGCACTAACCATGGCTAGCTAATAGACTTGATTTCCTTTTATTTCTTTCGGGCAGGTACTACCAATAGATTCAGATATAATCGAGCTAATAACTACAACATTACTTTCGTTGGTCGTCAGAAATTCACAATACACGGACTGGTGTCCTCTTATTTATTTATTTGAATACGCAGTGATGTCCTTTGATCATTACTTATTGTTGGAGATAGAGAGCATCGGAATGCGACGAACAGAATATAACAAACAAAGAAATTGGTCGAGTGACTCATGTTCTTCCCTGCTTTATGCTTAAGATGTAACGATATGTTTACGGAACAGGTGGGTGGAAAGTTAAAACAGAAGTCCTATCAATAATATGATTGCCAGTGACAGCTATTACGTTGGAATCGGCACGAAACGCACGTGACAACGTCCTGTACCTAATTGTTTCTATCGATGAAACGAAACGCGAGAGTAGAGAATACGCCGAGCTCATCTAATATAGTTAAGAGTTATAAAAGACGTAGTCGCGGAAGTCAAAAGGCACGTAATAAAGTTATGTCTACAGAAACCCCAAATTAGTAAATAAGGTAGAAACTGCCATCAAATTTGATGACGATTATGAACACTTATGAATGGGCGACGACTAAGCGACCTGTAATATCGTAATGTTGGACAAGCACCCGACGCTATTAGATACTCTATTAATGCATTTAATTGTTCAGAATATCGGTAGGTTTCTACATGGTGATATTAAACTTTCTGAAGGAGCAATTAAGCACTACGCAGTGCCCTGTAATTGCAATGGTTGGTAAAGTTAAGACTTTCCGAAATATTGATAGAGGCGATAGCACAAACATAACACGACATAAGATAGTAATAGAATCAGTTCGTAGAACAGTCTGATTTTAACACACAGTTGAAAAAAAAATAGAAGCATGCTCACAAACTTTTAGGCTTTCTAGGTAGGTATAAATTGGGCAACCACAGGCGTTGATATCAATTTAATCGCTGGCGTATAGCTGGATTAAAGAAATCGAAAAATAGTACATTTTTACTTGGCTTTGAAATGCCAAGCGAACGTGAATGAAATAGTATCTATCATACTATGTGAGAGTAGGCAATGCATTTCTATAGCCACGTGTTTCCAACTGAGATAAAAATAATTGTGTTCATATGCCTGATAGCTTAGGACTGCCCGCTAATATAAACAACCACGTTCCGAAGTCACTCTCGTGTTTTGACACTGACAGCTACAGGTGAAGCTTTCTACACCCTCTACCATTGTTACATGTTTGCTTAAAACTACTCTGTTAACGGTTTTATGTTAAAAATTCAATTTGAGAGAGAATATTAGCAACTATGAAGGCTCAAATGTTAAATACTATGGTAGCATGATTCGGCCATGTTGGATGTTTGGCTATTATTTTGTACTACATCTTAGGAGACACATTACAATGTTGTTTAATGATTAAATTAATGACACGTGTAAGAAAATATGTCACTCACCGCGACTACAACTCGTCAGTAATCCTATTGTAAAACAAACGCAGAGAAGAAATGCTCTCGGCGCCATAAATTTACAATCATCGGAACAATTTCACAGATAATCCTGGTCTAAATAAGCCATAGTACCTCGCTGTTGCGCATTTATACACTATTTGCCGCATGAAAGGGACGGACCGTCGAAATCACCTTCCGCCGCTCTTACATCTACTACGACTACTCCCTGACCCAGGCCTAATAGCCTGCTCACGCAACTATTCAAAAACGTGTTTTCACTTTCCGGCTTCTGCTCACAATGACAGCTGGCACCGACTATCTCAACAACAGTAAGCGGAATCTTCGCGCAGTTTTCCGGCGAACGCCCCTCAATGGGAACTGCAAATATCTAGCGGCGACCGAGGGGTGAGAACACCCTCAGAGCACAACGTTAGATTGGCGCCTTCCGAATCTGAATTCCAAATTGATACTATGGCGCCAACCACTGTCAGCTGTCCTCAAAAACAATGATGGAAACAATGCACTGAAATTTAAATCTTTATTTCCTCACATTCGAAACAAGTACATTCATTTTTAAGGATACACTAGTGAAAAAAACCTCACTTAAATCATTAAAATCATTCATCTATTCAACTGTGGATAACAATTTCCTACTCAATCTAGTTATTTCATACACACCACACTTTCTTACACTTTCTTATATACAAACAAACCCAAGGTATTTGAAACAACTCACTTGGTTATTACGATTGAAAAAATTTTGCTGGTGATATAATATTTTATATAACATAACACATTTTTAATGTGACAAAAAACCAGCTACCAGCACTCTTTTGGAGGCATGTGCAGCCTCAGGTATGCAGTACCTTTCATCCAGCGAGGGGTGGAAGGAACGAGGTGGGTAGAAAATTTAACAGTTACTGTACTTTTTGGTACCCACAGTTGCACCAAAATTAAACTAATCATTCTAAATTAGTCTAGACCAGCAGTCAGCAATATGCGAATTGAAGTCCAGATTCAGGGTATGGAGCCATTTCTCCAGCATTTTTTTGGAATTCGGTCACATTTACTCCATCTTACAAAAAGTCACAAAGTTGTTACTACTGCAAACTCAAATGATAAAACTCGATTTAAAATAGCTATTCAAAATTAATGCCTTCAAAATTCGGGAAGGCCCTAGGTACAAGTTACCAAGCTGATTATACAACTTGTCAAGAAGGGTGTGGAGCACAGAAAAGGGAGTAAGGAATAAGGATACACCCATGGGTGCTATTTGGTGGAAGTGTTTTGACAGTACTTGGCTGGTATACTTGTAAGTTATCATGGAAATCCACAACCAGAACAGCCGGTCCTCAGGATTACAGATGTTTTCTGCCAAAAAGCAAGACAGCCTTTCTTTCACTTCGGCTACTTTTAAGTTGTCTTGACTGCTTATATATCCATTATATATCCATCTCCTTATACGCATAGGGGACAGTACGCAAATTATCGCCAACCCTCGATTAAGAATATCTTCAGCTTTTAAAACTGCATAGCTTATTTGATCTTGTGAAAATGTACCTGGCAGATGTCATGCTACCTAGCTAGCTACAGATAGTGTGAAAGCTATGCAATAGCTTCCTTCAACATATTTCCAAAATATAAATTATCTAGCTTTTGGTACACCCAGAAATTCTGAATTCGGCCCGCAAGCTCAAAAGCTCAAAAGGTTACCCATGTCTGGATAAGTGGATACTTAACCATAAACTTAAGAGAATCCAGAATCAAACAGATGTTACATGACTGGAAATTCTCAGAATAGAAAAAAGACCTTCGTAACACTATGACCAATGAAACAATTTTCAATTTCTGCTAGTAAATGAGAATTTCCAGAGCAATAAATATTCTAGGCAATAGGCAATTTTATTTTTTACCTCTTGATGGTAAGATGAAAGTGAAGGAATGTCATTCCGAAAGACTCGAAGTCTAACGGACTCGTAGCTAACGACTATCACGGCCTACACGCCTTCGGTGCCGTGGGGAGGAACCACTGGATGAAGAACTTTTACGTCGCCTCGAGGAATGCTTTGCAGCTGATGCACCGTTTGAGTGCCTTGCTGGGCTGCGGCTACGCCGACGCCGAGAATGTCGTGAGTCGTGCCTGTCGTGCTTTCGATCATCTCCATGACGAGAGGACTTTCTTTCTGGATGGCGCCTTTTATCACTCGAACTAGATTCTTGATGTGTCCTTTGTGTACGTGAATGTTCCCTTTTTGAGGGTTGTTTTGATGATGATCCAACAGGAACAGCACCTGTTGCATCTTTCTTAGAAGCCTCTGCGGCCTTAGTACCCTCCTCTGCCAAGCCAGACAGACCAATTGGCTGAGCGGTTGGAGGACTACCTTTGCCATCGATGGCTTGTTGAGATGCATCCTCATTTAAAACAGGGGCACAAGAAATTTCATCATTGTCAGCATCATCTTTGTCTTCATTGTGGTGTTCTGCCTCCATCTCGTTCACAGTACTATGCTCACTTTCTGCCTGCTCATATTCTGTCACTTCGTAATCTAATGCGTTCAAGTCGAGAGGTTGTCCAGTCACCATTTTCTCTTCTGGTTTGCTCGTGAGGTTTGGTACTTTGTTCTCTACAGGCTTGTTCATCCGTTGAATTTCTTCGTTATCTTCAGGCTTACTACCTTTCAGTGATTCTTGATTATCTTCGGTCTCACTTGGCTTCCTGAACTGTTGAAGTTCTCTTTTCTCTTCTGATTTGCTTAGCTCCAGTGATTCGCCACTCCCTTTGCCTTTCACAAAAAACAACTCTACAGATGGCTTTAGCTGAGAGCCTTCACCAGATTTTGTCTTTTCCTTATTATCCCTGTCAAGCATTTTATCCCTCTTTTCATTGCTGCTGTTTTCTTTGAGATCTTTTGTTGACCCGTTTTCAGTTCCATTTGGCTTGCACTTTTGAAGAGCTCTGCTGCTAGCTTCTTTTTCTCGAATGCTACGTTCCATTTCCAGTTTTTTGTACTCTGACAACTTGATGGTGTGCCTCTGCGCCTGTCGCCAATGTGGCGGAGTGACACTGCGTGAACGGTCCCGAGATCGGTCATCTGACGGAGAAGGGGTGCGGAACCTCTAGGATAATAGAAAAAAGCTCTCTTTAGAATCATCATCCTAATAAACAATTGTATAAATATAACAATCATATATATATTGTATGAGACTTT
>QKMV01003262.1:0-11728 GCA_003287335.1 Lednia tumana
ATTCCCAGCTTATCAGTCCATTAGTGTCTTGATTGACAGCGGGGCATTACACCGTGGGGCACTACACCGGTACACCCGTCCTACCCTACCCTACCCTATCCGATACCTGATACTACATGACACATCTACCTGGTCACACCAATAGAAGTATCGGCTTAATACTGCCACCCTGTCAACAGCCAATCGCATCAATTTCATGACGTCATGTACCTACGGACGACAGCTTGGCGTTTTTGAGCCACCAAATAAATTCCGATCTTTTAAGTAACATACTCGCGTAAAAAAAATCGTGGAAGTTAATGAAAAAAGTGCTCAGAGCTGAATTCGAAGCAGAACAGAATAAAGAAATAAAATTTGCATATCAGACTTCCCTATTGAGGGCATATTGTCTAGCTTGGGTTTCAATATCGCCGCCATGGTTTCTATTATAGCTGGCGTTCAATTTTAATTTATTAGTTTCCATAAGACCACTTTGGACCACTTTGGTTAGACTGCTTCCGTACTCAGCTGAAACGAAAAATTAAATTAAAATCGAGATCAGTCCAAGGGTGTAAGAGAGACTGTGATCATGTGAATTCACACCCAATATGCTGTTGGGGTTCTTGGAACGTTAAGCGTTAGCTGGGCAAAGCAGAGGCCATACTGTTGTACCTCGACAGTCGAGTGACATCACGTAAGAATGAATAAGACCGTTATCGTCAATAACTTATAGAGTAAGTAAAGCCTCTTAAGCCCATCGAGCTACCAGCCACTTCCTGAATCACTGGTGCTGCCATGATCTCAAAATTTCAAAAAAGTAACACTCACTAAATAGGTACGAATAAACAGCAAGGAACAACCTGAAGAGCACATTGATCGTTTAAATGTGGTGACTACTCTGTTTAAAATTGAAAAGCTTATTTAATTGACACAACTGTAAAAAGACGTCATTTCACGAGCACGTTGGTGACCCTTTCTTCAATTTTAGCTTTTAACTGATCAACATTTCTAACAGCTCTGAAGGCTTACATATTTTAATAAAAAGCGTGTCGTGTACGAAACTTCAGGAAAGTTTTGGCGCGTCCTTAGCGCGTAACTTAGTTTGTAAATGAGTTTTTTTTTACGTACTACTAAGATTTTACGATAGTCATGACCATGAGTCTCCTAATATTATCACAAAATTTGGTCGCCCAATGTAGGGGTGATAAAAGTCCACCACGTCTGGAACGGCTATTATCGTCAAGGTGTGTTGGGCTGGGATAGGTTTAGTAAAGACTACGCCTGGAACGGGTGATATCGTCGTGGTGCGTTGGGCTGGGATAGGGATTGTAAAGACTACGCCTGGAACGGGTGATATCGTCGTAGTGAGTTGGGCTGGGATACGGATTGTAAATAGTACGCCTCGAACGGCTGATATCATCGGTGTCGTAAGGATATCGTAATGCTGCGTTGGGCTGGAGGAGAGACTGTAAAAACGCCGCATAAGGTCACGTATCAGCCAAACAGGTGTTATTTCCTATTTCGATTCGAACTACTCGTTTATACTTGCCATTTCTACCACAGTTGAATAAGGTGTCTGATAGTTTATTCACAGTTTATTTTGCAACAATTTTGAAGATATTTTTAGTTCATTTACTCACTGGGACTAAAGCGGTAGACTTAACTAAAGCGTTGTTTAAAAATGACAATACAAACATTAAAGAGTAATCAAATTATTTTAAGAACCTACTTCTTGTCTTATATCTGTTGTATGAAAGCCTAGAAACTCTAATTTGGGGTAGCATAGCAATAAAAAATACTCTGCCTGGTCCTACGATTTTTGATACAAGTTAGAAATCAACGAGTGGATTTTAGGAGGCACCTGTGTTGTAAACACGCGCTCTGGTCGGGAAACTTTCTCAGTCCGCCACTGTGTAGAGCCGATAGCTAGGTCTACTGAGGAGACAGCCAGCGAACGGATCAGATCGAGGAAATGGCATTCACAGGGTTTTCGGGCATGAGTGGGCGCCGACCGGTGAGTGAGAAGTGCGACAGAGCTGCCTGCTTCGGGAAATCTCGGCGTTTTTGCGTTCTCTTCGCGCGAGATTGGTTTATCTTTGCCCGCGCAGTCTGCCTGCGCTTCGAGGGATGAGTGTGGATTGAGTTCAATTATTCGTATTTGATGTTGCTTTTCGAATTTCGCGTTGGCGCTAGAAATGAATAGTTTGCGAAGAAATAATTGACTTGTGATTTTATGCACGAATTGACTTAATCTTATCATACCTCTTTTACAACCAGTTACTCTGATATGACTTGCTGTCACATTATTATAGTTTTTTAGCTGTTTCTGTAAAATGTTTCAATAAAAATGCAAAAATATGAATTTAAATTATGTTGGTATAAGCGTCGTACTCTATATAGATTAGAACATGGCCGAAACGTTGCAAGAATTTGAAACTATACAGTAAAGTAGCTTAATTAGTATTTCAACTTCATAAAATGTGTGCTTTACTTTTAGATTATCAACTATAAAATACTATGATCATTACGTGGCAAGAAAATCTTGAGCCTTGCAATTTCCACGCTCCACCACAGCCTACTTTATTATGCTCGTTTGCAGCAAGTGAACGGGAGGCTGTGAAACAATAACGAGAAAGTTCTGGGCGTATATTGATCGAACTTTTCAATAGATTTTACAAAACTATAAAAACCTTTCAGCCTGCCATACCGAAACCAATTACCAGAAATACACTGAACGTAAAAAGGCATTACTTCTACAGAGACCATTGCAACAAGTGAACTGAGAGAATGAATGACAGCACGCAGCAGTCAAAACCTTTTACACGACCAGAAATTCACCACTGACGCAAGTTTCTTGCGTGGCGGAAAAGCAGTAACACGCCTTGCAGATGTTTGACTCTCCCACAGCCAGTCCAATGACGTTAGTCTACCTACAGTGGGCCTAGACTGTTTTCCCGCAAATTTCACGCTCTGCTGATGCCAGCTGCATTTCATTTACACAACACCAAAATATTCGCAGAGAATGACTTTAAATAAAATTTGCATTTCTGAACGAAAAACTATAGGTTTCAACACAAAAAGCTTGAAATTAACATACAGCTGTGCGTTTAGTGTGCTAACTCTCACGTAAATGCGTTCAGTATTTACATGAAAAAGTTAATAAATACTGTCGGCAGTTATTTTTGAAGTTCTATTCACATTCGTCGCGGTTCACTTTAACGAATCTAGATCCAATATGGCCGACCAAGCTAGATGTGGGATAAAAATGTGAGCAGTCTACAGGCCGGCCTTACTAATAGTATTAATGTCGTTGAATCAGCCTGGCAGCTCCATGTGGAGCCGTAAGGGACGACACTTGGCGAGCCCATTAATCGACTCTGATCCGCAGCCACACCTAGGCCGTGTAGCGATCTGCCGGCGGCGATTCAGCGAGTCTGCCCTTCCGCCCTTCGACCAATGAACATTGTCTTCAAATGGCAATTACTGAGTGTAAGCCTTCCAACACTATTACCGGATTACGTCGAGCCATGGTGACTTAATTTCAAACAGCTTGGGAACAAATTGACTCCATAAACTCACGCGCCTAGGGAAGTTGACTCAACTTGCCGGGGGTATGCCGTATATATATATATATAAGAGAGAGAGAGAAAGAAGGGTGAGACATGATTGTCTTCTACGATGGAAAAAACGTCAGATTACTTCGGCCTATCGACGTAAAGTCTTTGATTTATGCCAAGATTTTTATGCAGTTAGTATGGTGGAGGTGCCACATTTACCCTCCAACTTTTTTCGCCTTAAGTGCTCTCCTGAATTTAGAATTTAAACTTTCTAAACACTGTATAAAATACAATCACTAAGAGAGAAACTTGAGCGTACGCGCTCCGAGTTCAACTTGTATCTTGTAAGAGGAAGCTTTGCACTTATGCCTTATGCACATGCATAGAACCATCTGATTTGCGTTCCTTGCTTCTGCTTTGCTAAAAGCATCGCTAAAAACGACACATTAAAAATGTGCCAAGTGTTATTTTTATCTCCTCACTAAGCTTAGCTAAGCGAAGCAGCGATTCGCGGCTAATCTCTAAAAGTCACCATAGTACCTACTTTCTTATAGTTATTTCAGCGTTATAGTGCAGTGCCGCTCGTCGGTCTACTATGCATGGAATTTCGCGGCTTTCAGCTAGCTGAAAGGATTCCTATTTGATTGAAAGTTATTTCCAAAAGGGCTGGCCGTTGAATACCCGATCCGGATCGTCGCATCGTGGGCTTCTGAGTTCTGGCCACCATCTCGTGGTGGGCGTCACGAGCGCTCATGGCGGTGGCATTATGCGATCGCGAGCCTCGAGTGCTCCTCGATGGTAGAGGGCGGGTCAGCCGAGATGGACGCGAGAAATGAGAATGGAAAGTGGCCAGATCGATAATCAATTTCGGCGGCGCGGGGCCTTCAGAGGACCACGTTTATGCGTCGAGTTTACTGGCGTCGGACGTCCCCTTCAATCATCCGCTGAACAATTCGTTCGTGCTTTATAGCAAAAGTTTTGGTACGCGTTAAATAAACTTTGTAATGTGGACGAAATTTACATTACATTTAAATCTACATAATCTTATTTGTAGGGTGTATATACCTTTCCATCTCAATTATTTTGAGCGTCGATTTAGAATTTAGATTTATCAAAATATAAACAGCCCGTGAACGTTTCAGTTGAACACTAAGATGAAACTTAAACTAAATCGTGCTGCAATAGACACACTCACACAGTGTTTTTACGTTGATTAATTAAAGAGATGTGTTTTCATCTAGATTCCAAACAGTTATAGTGACAGTTGCACTTGCCAGTCTGTAAGGCCATTTCCATCAAATCCCATCTCCTGCAGCGCTACGAGCCATGCCAAAAAGAAGCAAAAAGGCAACAGTGTGAACGATCCCACCATGCCACGGTCCATGCTAGACTTGATTGGATGAAACATTTGACAACCTAAAGCCTCCTCGACTTCTTCTTTGTCGAGTAATTCCTTGTCCCCTATGGCCTCACGGTTTATGTTTTATAAACCGTTTTCATTTTTCTCACAGTTTAAGTTTCGTCGCGAATAACGTCCACGGTCTCTCTTTTGTCCTCGCGTCATTGTTGAGATTGTTTACGAGTGCTTGCCGCACGAGCGCTCGTTTCGCTGAGGTGATAACGGCGTAAGATGTTTCGCGATATTTCGCCGGCGCGCGGTTCGCGCGCTGCGCTGCGATCGTATACATCGACCCTGACTGCTCCCCAGAGCCTTGTAACCGACCCACCGCCTTCTGAATACCAAATCGCGCCACGCGGCACACACACATAAACACACACACATACACACATGCACACACACATACAGCCATCCTCGCAAGTGCACCGCCTTGGTTTTACGGCATGCAATCGAGACGCGAAAGTTATTAGCGGCGAATTTGCGCTCGCTGGTGAAAATGGGCCGAGGGAATTTCCGTGTAGGAATTAAATTTCGTAAATAGATACATCGCGCCGGCTTTTCTCGATACGGCATTTTTCCCGGCAAGAATTGCTGAGGTCGAGCCCGACTCGTTGCGATATTCACGGCAAGGGGCCCATGATTCTTTAAATTTGCATGTGCATGCCGCGAAGCAAATCGCTTTCGTACTAACTTTGCCCACCTTTATCGTCTCCGTCGTGATAGCAGAGCTTGGGGTGAATTGCCGAGCACAACCTATTAACAACAGATCGCCTTGTTTTCGCCGCCTGGCCTTGAATCACACATACCATCACTGTTCCTCGTCCTCGACGCCCTTCTACTATCTACCATCGCCCTTCTACCATAATAGGAGTAGCAGTGTCAACTGCAAAAAGCCTTACTGAATTGGTCCAGGGAGATTTAACATTGCTGGGGATACAAATTACGTTTAACGATATTTCTTGTATATTTCTGTGATCAATTATTCAAAAACTTGTATTTAACACGTATCGCTTAGGGTGGAATTTAAAAAACAAACAGTTCATCTTGAGAAACATGCTGGGAGCATACTTTCAGAAGTGCACTTTTTCTAAATCAAGCTTCAAATATGGCTGTTTAGGCCTTGGAAACCATGGCAACGACTAAACACCACCAACATCCCTTCTTGGTCCCTTCCCTATCTCTAGTAGTGACTGATTCGACAGTGTCTAATCACAAAATTTAAAATTTTGTTAGCGTGGTCCCGAATGGTTTCGCATGTTTGATACACTGTTTCACGTGAGATCACCGAAGCTAAGCAACATTACGATGGGTCAGAGATTTGATGGGTGACCATTCATCCCAAGGCTAAGACAGAAGTTTGAGGGTTTTAAGCTAGTCAAGCAGTTTCACTCCCCTTGTCATCAACTTCTCGATAGCACGGATTTGTGGAGGAATCCCATACTGCTCGACTTGTAGAATGGACGTTAAACGGTGGTCCCCTTGGTGCTTTTCGACAGGCGCAGGCTTCGTACCAGCACGGGGTTTCCCGTATTCTCTGCCATTTTCATCATCGCCCTCATTATCCCTCTGTCATTCACCGACGTGTTGAACCGGTTGAAGAGTCGAGTGAGTCGTTAAACATCACATAATTAATGTTTAAAATGATAACTCGGGAACATTATAACTTTGTTATTGGTATCACGCTCATTACAATTCCCAGTCACCTTTAACGTGATATCACGTTAGTTCAACGCAAGTAATTTGTTGTATAATATAAAGCTCTTGGAAGAATCGTTCTTCCGTTGCTGAATTTTCATTTAATCTTTTGTTTGCAGAAAAGGAAGAGTTACCGATAAGAAATGTCAAATTTAACTTTTGTATTCATGTTCATGTTCGTGTGTGTTCACATGTTTTCATGATAAAGTATCGTGTTCACTTCGGACCTAAGAGAATCTGATTAAATAATCCTTTAAGCGTAAAGTAACTTTCGTAGTAACTTGCTATTTGCACATACACCTCTATTTAGTAACTGGAAGTACATGCAGTGAACAGGAAAAAACTTTCGACTTTTCTCACCCTCACCGCTTCCGTTAAAAATGTTCGTAACATTACTGCATTTCCATACCCGCCAGTACTAAACAGATGGTTCACATCAAAAGTTTTGATTTTATCCAAGCAGGTAACTCAACTAATAAAAGTTATTTTTAATGGCCTTCACGCAACGTACGTATTATTTAGCCCTCAATTCCCATCATCCGCACCACAAACAAAAGTATCCGCCATTGTTTATCATGTCTGCCTTCAGGGTACAATAAGCCAGACGCGAACAATTCATCACAACCAGAACTGTTTAACTTTGCTCGAAGCCGCGAACACAATGATATGAGTGATAAATGCACATGGGGGGGGAACAACGGCCACGTCTGTCCGCGTTGGCGCAAGTTGAAAGAGGGTCAGCTACTTTTGACACCTACAATAAATATCGCAATCGCGGTATGTAATTGGTGTCATGTAGGTACTGTATACGATCCTACACCCCACACAATGTGTACATTACAGCTGACTCGAAAACACCGATAGGTATTAATTCTCACGTTCACGCCACGACTTGCAGAGACGTGAAGAAATTTATCATCGGTTCAAAGAGAAAATGTATTAGTGAGCAAAGTTGGGTGTGCAGATCAATATTGCGGTTTGGATGCATATCTACCAGAGAATAATTGGGCTCACAAAGAGAGAGGGCATGCTTGTTGTCTCAAGAACAAATAATAAAGCGGTTCGGTCTGTATGCATAGAGGTAGAATGAAGATATTGGCAACAGAGAACTCTGTTTGGATTGAAGAATTGATGACGACATTCTACGGAGTTCGAATGCCGTTCCGTATTTGCATTTTAAAACGTCTGGCGGAATCGATTACCTGCAGCCTGACATACTTTTGCGTTCGAACGGTTTTTGTGCTCTCTGCCAAAATAACGAGTCAACTGAAATGAGTTAGAATTGACACACGTTTATAGGGAAATATTATGTAGTTTAAAATGAGAAGCGTTCGCACGAGCATTCCGGGAATTTCGTCAAGTGAGCATTTTGTCGAAAGTAGTAATATCAAAATATAAAGGTAGACATAAGTAAACATTGACTTATCGGAATATGCAAACGAATAAATTCTTAGAGTTAAGGTAGCTGTGCATGCACTCGAGATGCCCCATGAATATTCTGCACGAATTGCACGGGCACACAAGGGAATTGGCAAGCGGATCGCTATTACAAGAGAAACTTTACACTTGAAGATATATAATACGTAGCCTCAGTTTTTCATGGCGTTTATTATCAAGTCGTTTAGGGAAATATCCCATTAGACCGATAGAGCGCGTTGATATCAACGCGTCATCCGCGATCTTTCACGCTGTTTTTCTTCGTCGTTGTTTACAAAAAGATCCGCCCTGCTTTTTTTTAATGCTGAAGCAAAAGCGTGAATTTAGAAAAAAGCAATCTATCTTTCGACCCCTCTCTCGCGAGATCCAGCAGGAAATGTATTATGTCTGACCGCGGTATCTTTTGCTTTGGGCGGTCGCGGCCCAAACCGTGGGCCAAACCACGATTTTTTACTGCCCAATGCGACCGACCGGGGCCGGATTTGAGCACGTCGTGATCTCACGGGTTTTTGCTGTACTTGAGCAGAGCGTGGGTTTGTTCGAACGTTATGGAAACTGTGCTTGATTCTTTGTGTTTCACTTCGCAAATGCCTTGCTCGATCAGAGAATGGAGATCACAACATCAAGAAAACTGTGATGAAGATCCTTACACGAAAACAATCAAAGCGCGACTCGCGGCACGGTCCCCTGAAGAATAATGTACCTAGCTACGCGTGTTTTCTAGGCGGCGTTGACTTTTTAATCGACTCTGGCGCAGGAAAAGCACTTCTTTTCTCAATCACCGCCTTCTCAATGAAATCTTGTTCCCAGAAGGGAATATGCCAACGTTACAAGGAGTCTTGAAAAGAGAGATAGCATTGTCGTTTTCATTTTTAGGCTGGTATGCGATTCGAAAAAAGCTTTCGGTAATCTACTCTTTTAAGTTTAGTGCAATCTTGAGCAGTAGACGAGATATTTTCTTCGCTTCATATCCTTTTGAAGTTTTCTTTTGAAATGTGTATCAGCCAACAATCTGCAAAAACTCCGGGCTCCTAATTTTCACGATTGCTGCAGTAATTACATCCCCGCCGACTTTTATCTAGGTGATTTGATAAAATGTTACATTCTAAAACATAAATACAATCTGCAGACAAAGAAAGATAAAAATCCGCTCAGCTTGGCGATAACGGTGCGAAATAAAAATGAAATAAAACCGCAATATAGCCTATCGTTTGACTTTGAGTTCGCGCTTTCTTCTTCCACTTTCCCGAGATGATGCGATCAGGATCGATGAATATTTTTCCCGTATTTGATATCCGCCAACGAGTTCCGGGCAAAATGCAGAGTCAATAAAGTGTCAATCGCTTTGTAACTGGCAACCAGTATTTGCTTTCCGCACTGATCCAAGAGAAACGCATGCATCTCGTGTATAGTCAGTTGATTTGCACGACACTTGGGGCGTTGGCGGCGCCCGTATCTCTTCACGGCATGCCAAGGCCACTTGGATGCTGAAATGAGGGAGAGACTTCAGCGTGTAAAGACAATCGAACCGATCGAAGCTCGAACATGTTCTTTCGTGCACCATTTCTCGAGCATCAATTTTGAATTTGCCATCCTTCTCGGCTCTCACTCGGATCCCTCGAGAATATGAAATGAGTTCAGTTTACACCATCTTGACAGCTCATCTCAAAAGTTACATTTGATTGGTTTCGTTTAGATAGTAAAAGATAACAAATGTAAGAAAGTTTTTCATTTTCCTAAGAATTCACTTTCTGTAAGTTTTGCGTCGATACGGGGTCAAGCATTTGCGAGAGCAATTAACGACCACTTTAACTTGTGAATTGTTTTCAAACGCTCCGCGACAAACTTTGCCGGCTCGGCTCTGCGAACCAATTACAAGCCCCGAACAAACCCCGAACAAACCCCTCCATACGCAGCAGATTCCAACAGCCCAACCTGATCGACCTTTTGTGTTGCTGACTGTCAATCGTCGAAAAGTGTTATCAATGAGCTGACTTTCAGTCGGTGACTAAACTTTCCATTTCAGCCATCTCGATCCTCGCTAACTCCCCAGCCTCCTCGATAGCTCGCAGCGACATCGAACAGCTTTCTATAGGCCAGCTAGATGAGAGCTGAAGTCAGAATACGAAACAATAGAAATTTATTCTGTTTTAAAGTCGGGTCAAGTCTACATTCAGTTTTTGAATATATTTTTCAATGTTTACATCATTAAAAGCTAACACGGTTTCATTTCCTAAGATAACCAACGTGTTAATGGGCCTTAAACCACCAATAAAAAAATAAAAAAAACGGTTTCATTTCTAAAAACGTGCGTTCGCATGATACTTGACTGCAAAAATAATGGCCAAATAAACATTTCCTATTTTTATTATTGGATAAGCCTAGCGATCGAAGTGAGCGGAGCGAAAACTTCAATTTAAGTTGCCGTAAAAAAAGATTGTTGTTTTTTTACAGTTTTTTTTTTGTTTTTGTTTTGTTTTTTGGAACACTAGACTACGATGAAAAGCTAATTGGATGATCATATCAAACGAAAATCCGAACCCTGTCACCATTTGTAGTGTGCAAAAAACGTATCTGATCCCATGTCCTGCCACCGATTCTAGTACGCAAAAAAAATATCTGATCCCACGCTCTGCCACCAATTGTAGTGTGCGAATAATATGCCTGATCCCGCCCCGCTACCAATTATAAAGTTCGAAATACATATCTGCTCCTACGCCCTGCCATCAATTGTAGTATATGATTAACGGATCTTATCCCACGCCCTGCAACCAATTTTTCGGATGAGCGTAGTGAGCGTAGCGAGTGGATCTAAGAATTCAATTGAGCTAACCATAAAAAAATATATGTTATATTGCAAGATGGAGTTGTTCAGAGCCCATATTGATGTTTGGTGATGTTCCGGAAATGCTCTGTTTAATTTGGTTTTTGGTCCTTAAAAGGACCTAGACAACGTTTCGCCCACGTTGGAGTCCTAAGTCCTTTTATGTTATATTGTTTTTTTTTTGTTTTTTTTTCGTTTTTCTGTGTGTTTGTTCGCGCTTTGCAGGCCAAACGCGTACTCCAACTTGTATTAAAATTAAAGGGATCCTTTGTTTTCTACAAGCTTAGACCTGCTAATTTTTTAGCGCAATCTTTGAAATGTTGTTCCTCAAATTCGCATTTTAGTCATTTTTTTCTATTTTTAGCGACATTTTCGTCAATTTGGTTGCGGTCTGTATGCCACATGGCTGCGTCTATTTCAATTAAACTTGCAGGATATCTTTAGTAAGTGTCAGTGTAGAAATGATAAATTTTGAGCGCAATTAGTTTAGTTGATTTCCAGGAAGTCGCGTTTTTGTGGTATTTTTAGATATAATGAAACTTTGTCACATTCTCCAAGCCAAAGCTCTGCTTAAAAACGTTTAATATGTTTCAATAAAGATTCTATCCAATTTTTAACGCGATATGAAATGTATGCCTCTTGAAATGAAATATTTCGTAGAATTTTTTCATAATAATTTCCCGTTTCTTCCCTGTGTCGTGCCGAACATAAGGAGAAGGCGAGATTCATATTCTTACTTCACATTTATTATTACAGAAGGTATGAATTACAAACACTGTTACTAAAAGAATATCTAATAGGCCATACATCGCCTCCACTGTCGCCAGACA
Source organism: Lednia tumana (assembly GCA_003287335.1). Classification (NCBI taxonomy): domain Eukaryota; kingdom Metazoa; phylum Arthropoda; class Insecta; order Plecoptera; family Nemouridae; genus Lednia; species Lednia tumana. The sequence goes on from QKMV01003262.1 coordinate 11,722, forward strand.
TTGCTCT
>QKMV01003263.1:0-11725 GCA_003287335.1 Lednia tumana
ACCCAGTTATTAACAGTTTTTTTTTAAAACTATAGTGCTGAAATTAGTCAGGAGATATGAGTCTCAAAAATTTAATATTAACATCACTTAAAAACAACCTGCCAAATACCTGCAGAAAATCCTGTGCCGAGTAGGCAGGTATTTTGAAATGATATTCACATCCTTTGAAAATTGTACGTGCTGAAAGTGAATTTAGGATAATATGGACGCGGTCCGGAATCAACGAACTTTTTTAGTACCATTGTTGGATATGGAACAAGGTCACAAATGAGAAAAAGAATATGAAAATTGAACATTTCTATACCGCAATCAGTAATAAAATTCGCTCTACGATTGTATACGATTCATACGATTCTATACGATGGGCCTTACAATAAATTATTAATTACACTACTTGAAGAATATTAATAGAATTTATTAGTGCTTAGCAGTGATACCCAGTTTAGTAAACAGTTTTTTTTAACTATTGCTAAGACTAGGAAGTAGACGTGCGTCTAAATAAAGGAACACTATTAATAACACTTAAAAAAGGTTGTCTTCACCAGGAATCGAACCTCGGACCTCGATTCTTCGAGCAGACAGACATTTTTAAAGTGAAATTGATATTCTTCACGATAAAACAATAGCCGTGAAAATGGTTTTAAGTATCCTTTATCCCACTGCTTATTCGTTAGCCTGGTTTTGCAAAGCCATGGTTGACTTCTGGAGGTTAAACTACAAAACGGCTGCAATTCTGATGGGCTGTCGCCATGGTGATCTCGCTTCTTATCCAGTGGCTATCAACGTACGGAATATTGTAAGCCCGGTGTTAACAGCTGATATTCGGGATGTGATGCCACTCTTGGCAATCGTCTACGCCAGACGGACAAGGGTCGGTTTTTCATTGGCCCGTTAACAACCTAACACTCCGTTAACTTCTTATTATCATGGCAACAGCCTAAAAGATTCCTTCATTACCTAAGAACGGATTGCTAAGTTTTTAGTGGACCACTGCAAAGCTAGAGTCATTTTTAGATCGCCATGGTAATATTTGTATCTGCCAGATTCCGTAATTTTGCCCGAATGGAGAAGGATTATTTCCCATGGAAATGCATTTGTTTTTTTAGCACTTAAACATAAAAAAGGGATTGAAACAAATGCTTTTCCATGTAAAATAATCATGGTCAACATAAATCAAAATTTTACCGAATAACCTGCGTAGAACTGGATTCACTTACGGCTGTTTGAGGGGCAACTGGAAAAACCCACCCGAGTTTAAGTTTATTTTAATTACTACAGCTAAACTATAAGTGGCAGAGACACCAAACTTGGTTACCTCTAAGAGAATTTAGCTGGCTTTTTGACAGAATGCATTTCAAATTTTTATAAATATCAGATTTTTATAATACCTCGTTCAAATTAAAAAAATGGTAATATCCCACTTAAAATAAGATCATTTAAAAAATTTGAAAAAACACAAAGTTCAAATACATATTTTCAGAAAGCCAGTTTAATTCTTTTGGAGATAATCAAGTTTGGTGGCTCTGCAAGTTATGGTTTAGCTGCATTAATTTAAATAAACTGCAAATCTGATATGTTTTTTAACGTGACCCTCATTCCACGTTCACCGATGGGGCTATGCGGACAACTCCGAGAAAATAGCATGGGGCTTGTAAGGTGTTTTGAGCTTAATCCCCCAGGATTATACCAATATGTGGAAACTGTTTTACAGTAATAATCTCCAAATATAAACTTACCCTAATCGGCATGTGCACTTGAGGCAGGATTTTAAGATGAATCTAGTGGCAACTGGAAAAACCCACCCGATTCAAGTTGATTTAATTGCTACAGTCAAACTGTAAAAGGCAAATAATCCAAACTTAGTTCATTCGCTAGAGAATTTAACGGACTTTCCGACAAAATTTGTTTTAAATGTTTACTTTCACTACTTTTTGTTTCAAGCAGGTTTATTTTTACTGCACTTTTTAAAACTGAAACATGGTTGTAACAAAAAGTAACGAGAATAAAAACTTCAAACACATTTTGTCAGACAGCCAGTTAGATTCTCAGTGGAATAAACCAAGTTTGGTGTCTCTGTCACTTACAGCTTGACTGCAGCAACGAAAACAGTCTCCAAATCGGGTGGCTTTTCGCAGCTGCTAGGCGATTCCCGTTAAAGCGCTGCTGCTCGTGCTAATGAGTGACAGCTAATTCGGGTCGGACGTTGGGACACTGCGACACTTACCGAGATCGCGGGGCCGTTGGTGCGATGTGGATGCCGGTGTCACGGCGTCGGCGGCAAGACTGACGGCAAAGTGACTGCAAACTCTTCTTCTCGGCGAGCACGCTTCTGAGGGCTTAACCCAGATGTTCCGGTCTGTCGGCGAAGCGAGCCGCACTGCACCACTTTCTTCGCTCCATCAGCTACCTACCTTCACCTCTCCTCCGATACCTTCACCTCGGTCCTCGACTTAGCACAGGCAACTACCACGCTGCCTAATGAGTAGACCATGTGCGCAATATTGGTGGCAATTTAGGGGAGGGGCGTTGGTTGGTTGATTGATTCTATGAGCAGCCGGACCTGGTACGGCAGAGATGGAATGCTCCCATGTGCACATTTTATCCCTAGTAATTTTTTTCTGCTTGAGGTGGAATGAGGGGCAGGTTAAAAAACACATCAGATTTGCTGTTTCTTTTAATCACTGCAGCTAAGCCATTAGTAGCAGAGACACCAAACTTGGTTACCTCTAAGAAAATCCAACTGGCTTTCTGACAAAATGTATTTCAAATTTTGTGTTTCTAACTTTTTTAAATGTACGACTAGTGAAAAAGGAATTCCAGAGTCAATCAACGTTGGAGGACAATGCTTTTCTTATGGCGTTAAAAATCCCCCAATGTTGATCGCCTCTGGAACGCTAGTGGTCCATTACCTTCTTCTAAGGAGGATATTATCATTTTTTGCAATTTGAAGGAGATAAAAAAACTGGTTTAAAAAAAAGGTTTAACAAACTGGTAATTATACAAATTTGAAATACGTTTAGTCAGAAAGCCAGTTGCATTTTTTTGGAGTTAACCAAGTTTGGTGTCCCTGCTTTTTGTGCTTGAGCTGCAGTAATTAAAACAGACTTAAAATTGGGTGGGTTTCCCAGTTGCCCCTCAGCCAGCCGTAAAAATCAATGCTGCAAATCCTGAGAAGAAAATTCCTACGTTCAGAGCAAAACCGAGCAAAACCGAGCAAAACCGAGCAAAACCGAGCAAAACCGAGCAAAACCGAGCAAAACTGTGAAACATTAAATAATCATGGCTCTGGACACCACCGTTAAAAAATCATGAGATCTTTTTTCCTGTCCTTTCCACGATGTATTTTTAACGAGTTTTGTCATTTATGAGTTAGGCATTTATTTGGTGGCTCGAAAATGCGTTGCTTTCGTCCGTAGGCAAGTGACGTCATCTATTTGCTGCAATTGACTGCAGTTGACATGGTGTCAGTATCGAGCTCAGATTTCTATTGGCGCGATTAGGTATCAGGTCGGCGTGTGTAGGCAAGTGACGTCATCTATGCGTTTTCAGCAACAATTAAAATTCTAACCTTTTGAAGAATATTAAAATCACTTCAAAAATACCTGCTTACTCGAGGACTCGAGTCGAGCAAAAGGTCCGGGGTTCGAGTCCTCGAGTAAGCAGGTATTTTTGAAGTGATTTTAATATTCTTCAAATTGATACTTCCCGTGTATTTGGCTTTAAATTGGTTATCCTTGTCAAAATTCTAACCAGTTCTGATTTTTACAGTGACATAACTGAGCCACAAAAAAATTGCCAACACGAAAAATGTATACATTCTTTCGTCATCCAGAAACAAAAATTGCGATAACCACAGGATTTTTCAATTTCGGTACGAAATCAAAAAAATGTACAAGGTGGCCCACTGATATTGTGTTTTGAGAGGACTGTAGGGTGGGGGGTGAATGTCGTCAGCACAGCCTCGTTCATGACGTTTCGCTCGTTTTTACAGGCTGTCCCATCGGCCGATTGTTGAGTTGGTGGAAAAACAATGATTTTTCTTCACACGAGGCGAAAATATGGACAAGGTCTCGGATTCACAGTTCCACTGCGCCATGAGTGTAAAATATATCAGCAGAATCTCGCGAATTCTTCCCAATTCCTCCTATTTGTTTGATGCATGTTGAAGAAACATGTGCATAAAGAGTAGAGAGAATTATTAAATGCTTAAGACTCATGTCTTCTGATTAATTTCAGCACTAGTTTTTAAAAAAACTGTTAATAACTGAATGAAACTGCTGAAAACTTCTAACAAACAAACTGCCAACGTTTCGCTAACCTTGCTGAAAGCTTCAAGCTGAAAACTGAAATCAAGCTGAAAACAAGCTGAAAGCTTGCCCCGATGAAGCTTTCAGCAAAGTTAGCGAAACGTTGGCAGTTTGTTTGTTAAAAGTTTTCAGCAGTTTAACCCAGCTGTTAACAGTTTTTTTTTAAATTAGAGATAATTGTTGCGTCTACAAAAAGGTTTCGCTGGGGGTGGCCCATGAGGGTAGGAGTAAAGATTTTAACCATACCCCCTGGCTTCCCCTTGGCGTCGTCATTGTTCCCGATTTCAAGGCAGGCATCATCACTTCGTTTATCTTCCCTTCGCATCTTCCTACTGTGGAAAACTAATTTAAAAAATAAATACACCAGTTGGTATAATTTTTAGCATATCTACTCATTTATTAGACACTTTTTAAGGTATTTTTCTATTGGCTTCTATAAATATTAAATAAATACATAACTGTATAGTAGGATCCAGTGTACGAATCAAAGAGAATAAATAAATCACAGAGATAACCTCCAAATGTCAGGCACAAGTTAGAGTATAAACATACTGTACTGTCCAAGTCTTGCAAGAGCGCGTATTCACGACTCAGGAAACTGTCCATCACTCTCATCCCAGCCGAGATATTTCTCAACTGACCGCCAAACCTGTTGACTCAGGATATCCATCTCCTCACGCAACATCCTCCCCACATCCCCGCCGTCCTCCCTCCTGTCCCTCCTATGTCCAGGACGATGCTCATACTCGTGCTCGTCTACAAACTCATTCGCCGCCGAATAGTGGATGGTCTGATATTCCTTCGGGTGTTCGTGCTTCACTCGGTAGTATTTATTCACCACCGGCTTCTGATAACTGCGTTTCCACAGCGTATGGTGCGTGAACAGAGACAACAGTCCGATGACCAACGCAAACGGCGCCAACAAAATCGACCAAAACCCGTAGCTTAGCGGATTCAATCCGTTCATGAAGTTCATGATCGGCGTCACCGTCGACGCCAGCGTCGGCGGGATATCCGGCTCGTCGGGGTACTCGTTGGCATACTCCGGCTCCTGGTCCAACGGGTCTTCTTGGATCGTGTCGGCATCGTCCATCGACGTCGACGTCGTCGACACCGCCGTCGTCGACCCGGCAAAGTTGTGATTGTTGATCACGAGGTTCACGTCAGAGCACCCGGCCTGTTTGCTGCTGTTATTGTAGTTGTAGTTGTTGATTAGAGAGTTGATCGTGATTTCAGGACATTTCAGAATCTCGTGGGCGTACGGTGTAGTTGAGTCTTCAAAAGTCGGTTCAGTTGTAGTTGTCGTTGGTCGTGGCGTTGGTCGAGTCGTTGGTGGTCTTCTAGTTGTAGTGCTCCGTATTCTGGTCGTGGTTTCCGGTATTTCTGTTGTAGTTGTCGTCTCTTCCACGGTAGTCGCGGCAAACTCCGGGGCGAAATCAGCAGGCGGTGATTCAGTTAGAGTGGGTGGCATCAGGGTTGTCGGCACTAGAGTCGGGTAGTGGTGGTTGACGATGATAATCTGGGGGAACGACGTTGACGTTTGGTGGTGGATCTGTTGGATCGTGGCGATCGGTTTGTGAACAAGAGTGGTGTATTCGGAGACTGGTTTGTGATAGTGGTGAGATGGCTTGTGGTAGTGCGGCTGATGAGGGCTGGCTTCTGGGTTGTGGTCAAAGGAGGAAGAATCGTGGGAAGGTTTGTTGAAGTCGTGTTGCGGTTTATGGGAGCTATATGGCGGTCTGTGGTCAAAGGACGAAGCATCTAGGGAAGGTTTGTGGGAGTCATGATGCGGCTTTAGGGGGTAGTAAGACGGTCCATTGTGATCGTGCGACGGTGGAGGTTTATACCCCGCGGGCCAATGCGGATCGAGTTGAGGCTTGTGGTGGTCGTGGCTCGGTCGTTGCGTTCCGTGAGAAGGGCGATGATGGTCGAACGAGCTGTACGACGGCGCCGACGGAAACGGAGGTCGAGGATTGGCTGTGATCAACTGGTCGTGGTCTACATGCTCCCAGCGAACGTCTTCAACTTTGACCGGCTGCTTGATAAAACCCACCGTTCCAGAAGCAGTTTGCTTCAAAATCGGCCGCTTGATTTTCGTGTGCGTCAGAATCAATTTATCCAGCGATTGGTGGTCGTTTGACGACGCACTGCTGGACGACGCCGTCGGGATTTTGAGATCGGGGATGCTGCTGGCAAGGAAGTCGCTCATGAGGTTCAGCTCCATCGGGTAGTCCTTTCCGGGGGTGAGCGTCTTGTTTCCGGTTTGGAGTTTGCGGCGGTTGAAGAAGCTGTCGACGAGGCGTTGGGTGTACGACGAAGGGCCGTTGCCAGCGTCCGGCGCTGCCGTCGTTGGCGCCAACGCCACTGGCTGCCAGAGCTGCGGTCGTGCCAACGCGCCACTGGCCAGCGCTGCCAACGTCATCTGCAAGGAGAATATCCAATGTTGAAGTTTGAAGAAAACACACTTGCGGAAATATAACGCATTGAGAGCGCTGGAGCAGTGTAGTGCTGCGATAGTTCCTCAACCACAAAGCACGGCGATTTCGGTTATGTATCGCAAACACCTTTTCCAGCCAAGAAAGAGAATGCCTTGCAATCGGCAGGTACCGGTTTAGATTCTAGTGACCGGCTTTATTGAAATCAGTTTTTCCCTGATTTCACACAACCATATTCCAGAGATCAATCGGGATAGTACCTGAACCACAGAGCACGGCCGCCGGTTTACTTCCTTATTTCTTTATTTATCTGAAGTCACAATATTTACTGATTGCTTCAATATTCTCAGGAATAAAGTATGCACTTCGTAGACGTCATTTAAAAGCTTATGTGGTGAATAATTATCATAGTAGTTTTAAAATTATTCCTATTGCCAAGCACCCCTGGTAGGGGCGCATCCCCTTCCCATTCTCAACGTCTCCCAGCAAGCCGTGATATCAGATTCGAAGTTTTTCGGTTTCCCAATGTACCCCCAAAGTTAGAGTTCAAAATAACAAGTAATCACATAATATAATCATAACATAATCACATAGGTAATATAGTGCTGAAATTAGTCAGGAGATATGAGTCTCAAAAATGTAATTGTTACTCGAGATTGACAACTCTTTGGGAGCGCTTCAGTCTTGCAACCGAGAGGTCCCGACTTCGATGCTTGTGACAGGTATTCTTAGCCACACTCTTCTCTGTAAATTCCCACCACAGTCATTTCAGAGAAGTGCTGGGATAGTTCTCCAGCCGCATAGCACGGTGATGTCAGCCAACAATTCTCTTTTAACTTCCATACCCATGAATCGGTTGCACGTTTTTCCCGTTTCGCTTTCCATCCATCCTCCGCTTACTGGTTAAGCTTCCATCCACAAAAAATCAAGTCCTCTTACAAGAGGTGCTTTAAGAGTGCAGATCCCCTCGACAGAAATCGGCGTGACGCCAAAGCATTAGCATAGTGAGCCGTGCAAGAAACTTTGATCAGACCTATTTTTGTATACATCTGCTGGCTCTATCGTTGAACATAGCCTATGCATTAGCATGGTGAGCCGTGCAAGAAACTTTGATCAGACCTATTTTTGTATACATCTGCTGGCTCTATCGTTGAACATAGCCTATGATAGTAAGCAAGGAAGTTGTAGACAAAAGCATTTTGCACTTGAAGCACTTTTTTCAAAGCTGCTTTTGTTTTTCTGTTATAGCTATCCAAAAAGACTGAAATTGAGCTTTTACGACGGCCCTTTTGGGAAATTCGAGGGAAAATATTTGAAAACTACTTCCGAATGGACCTAGTTTGTTCTTTCATCTCCAACTCCCTCGCCTACTATCATATGCTATCTTCGACGGTGGAGCCAACAGAGGTATACAAAAATTCGTCTACACGTCGTATTCCATGGGCGGTACTCGGGAGCTCTTGACCCCAAATATGGTGGCAAATTCCGCCTTTAACTAGCTTGTACCTAGTGGTCTTCGTGTATCGAAATGTTAACGAACAATGGGAGGCTCTTCGAACTCATCGTCCTTCGCCGTTTCCTGAGCTCGGTTTGCTCCACAGAGTCAAGGATGTTGGCGAGAGCCGATGACTGATATCACGCACCAAGGCTAAACAAGCACGATGCCGATAATTATCGTTGCGTTTCGCAGTCAAAGAGTAAAGACCCGAAGCCAGCCACCGTTATGCGAATGAATTGCTATTTTCTCATTGGTTCGACATCTTGGAAGAGTGCCAATTAGCAGCCATCTTGCTTCCTGTCTGGGGCTTCGTCAGGGTGCTACTTCCTTCCGTATTTATATAGAACTATGTTTCTTTTTTTTTTGCTTGACCGAGATATTATTGGTTGTGTTACTTCTTTAGTCTTTGTCGGTAAATGCTTGAGAAACCCGAGAAGTTAGGGGTGGTTTTTCAGAGGCCCGTAAATAACGTAACGGTCCGTTAAAATTAATCGGCCCCCGGCAGTTGGTTCACAGCTCACAAGCTGTGACATTCCTTATTTTCTATCCTCGCTTCTAAAAACGCCAGCAATGCCAAAATCTATTGACCTAACGACCATTTAACGCTTTACACATATTTTTTGGTTAAGGCTGTGCACTTCTTATTTAGAAAGGCAAGGGGGTGTAAATAAACAGCTGGATCGGGTGAAAAACAGCGGCTATTTATGTGAAGCAACATTTATTGTGACGTCACGGGAAAACTAGAACCGTAGGCTACGAAATGTGTATACTTTTGTATTTTGTTGATCAGGGTTTCATTTGTTATTTGCTCAGGTTTCCATGACGTATTTATCAAAATCATGTGTTCTTTAATCAGTGTCTTGGGAACCGCGGTTTGAGCTAGAAGGTAGATTTTGTTTTAACAGGATCTAAGGAGTCGCTTGTACTGGTCTACTAGGAGAAAACGAATGATTTTGAACCAAATTTGAGTAAGAAATTTTAATCTACGATTCATTACAGCTATAATCGGCTATCCACCGCTTTTTACACTTTTTACCATTCCGGACCCCAGCTTTATGATAAATGACAGAAGTTAGTACTCGACTTTTTCTGCAGCGGAGTCACTACATGTCTTTTTACTAAACTTTATTTCGGAGCATAAATCTTGAAAACCTACGTCGTAAACTTGTATTTAGTTCACTCGGATTACGCAGGTAGCCATCGGCGGCGGCGGGGACGACGTCGATGACACAACTAACGACACTTCGTTAGAGGGCGTCGTGGAGCGTTTAGCGTGGTTGATCGTCGGCGTATAATTAATCGCTACAACGGCACATGACAACTGAACGAGCAGAACAATGCATATCTGTCACTTGAACGGCTACCTACGGTTACGGCGATGGATCTGGCATGCAATGCAGGTGACAACACATCAACGTACTTCATACCACACGTCTTCTTCGTGCAAATAGGCCATTCATTTCAAACGCGTGCGCACTTTATCGAGTTTCAAGACAATTAGTTATCGCTAATTAAACTGGACTGGAAATTGAGTGACGAATCATGTCAACAGTACACTCGTTTAATTACATCACAGAGATAAGGAATCACCTGATATTTATGAACGCACTTCCATATGGCTCCGACACTCGACAGGAGTATAGTCACCTTTAACATAAGTGGAGATACAATGGACTCAAAAGTTATAATATAAACAATTGAATAACATTACGTATATTTCGGTCGAAATGTCAACAACGAAGCTGCACAAATTAAAACATTAAAAAGCTTCCTTGATAGTAAATGATGTCAAAAACAATATAAAAAGGCATTTTGTCGTATTGTCGTATCAGCCGCGTAGGCAGCGAATTTTGAAACGTAAATTTATTCACGCAACATTTTTTGGCGACCTTTGGTAATATTCGGAATAATTCGCAGTTGTTAGCAAGCACTGTGCGTAATAAGCGCAGTGATTGAAAATTTGTTGCATGAACCGCTACCAGCTCTACGCTCTTCAAATAGACAACAATGAGATTGTAGCGGGTAGGATTAATTATTAAGTGTGTTTGAGTGTTTTCCACGGCCCAGTTCGCTGATTTTCTACATGTGGCGCGCGTCCCCGAAACAGAGGCCCCTAATTTATGCGGCGAATGCAACGCAGAAATCTTCCGGTGCGAGCCAAGGATCTCATGCACGAGATCGGGGCCGTGGGATCGTATTCAATTTCAATGTCTAGCTAGGTCAAAGCCGCCCCAACGTAACAACGATCGTGGCTCACGGTCGGAAGCCATTTTGTGCTTCCGCTTTTTGCGTCGATTTGAAACGAGAAAACCTCCCTCGGTCGCCGTGTATTTGACGGCAAATTCGTCTAACAATTTGTCATCGGAACAAGGCGTCCATAGAATGATTCTATGAGGACAAACACAAAAATAAATGGATTGCAGTTGTTTCCGCGAAAGAATTGTATGCGAAATTGGCACAGATTTTATCTGCAAGTCCTAAATAAAAAAGGAGGAGAAACTCCTTTTCTCCGTTGCCGAGAATTTGAGAAAATTCAAAGTTTCATCACAGACCTCTAAATCTTAGAAGCCCGTAACTATCTAAGCCATTTTTTAAACAAAAATCTAATAGTTAGTGGCTAAATCTTCAGACATTACCGTGGCAAGTATATCTCCGAAAGGGCGGTCAAATTAGCCCATTTCAATGAAAACGAACGAAAAAGTGGGTTAAGCTGCAAAGAGGATTTTCCACATTTTAGTACACACGGCGACTGAACGCGCTCCATCAGACACAAACGAATCAAACTTCGAGCTAAAAGAAAACCAGCGGAAAACTCGAGCAACTCACCCATATTGGTAACTTCCCTGCACAATAACCATCCCTAGAGTGCTTGCTTCGCGCCAGTGCGTACTAGAATCGAGCAGCAAACGCATGTCACACACAGCCCCACGCACTTTTCCGCGTCGTCGTCGTCGTCGTCGTCGTCGTCGTCGTCGTCGTCGTCGTGCGCTGCCCTCGCGGCTGCCTAGTTCTGCTCTTCTGCCTCCCAGCTGAACTTCGTCTTCCGACTGGCATTTACCTCGCCAGCCGTGCAATTTTCCTTCAACGCGTGACGTCGGATTGGGTGGGTGGGGGAGTCAAAGGAGTCGCGTGGCTGGCTGGCTACTGGCTGTCTCACTGGAGACTGCAGTGGTTCATTTGTACAGAAAAAGGTGCGTTAGTTATCAATTTCTTCACTCATGTCTACTTCCTAATCGTAAGTTAGTAGGGTAAGTGCGCAAGTTCACACATGTCATATCGAAATTTGGAAAAAGAACGTATATGGTATGGTGTAGATTGTCAGAGCCGTGAACTAAAACATTTATAAGCTGACCACTTCCGTGGCCCTCTCAAAACATATTCACCCTTGAGAGCAGAGGGAACCACTATCTATTAAGGTGAATCTAGTGGCAGCTGGAAAAACCCACCCGATTAGTAGATTAATGTTATTACTGCAGTCAAACTGT
>QKMV01003264.1:0-11724 GCA_003287335.1 Lednia tumana
GCCTCCATCCCAATTCGTCCGTGTGACATGACGAATTGGCGGTACAAGCGGCCCAGATCCAGGAACTCCCCTCTTCTCGTCAGGGCCCTGAGACAACTGAACCCTGAGACAACTGAACCCCCGCTCCCCTACATTTTGTCAGAAAGCCAGTTGAATTCTCTTGGAAGTAACCAAGTTTGGTGTTTTTGCTACTAATGGTTTAGCTGCAGTGATTGAAAGAAACAGCAAATCTGATGTGTATTTTTAACCTGTCCTTTATTCCACCTAAAGATCAAGTTTCAGTTTAAAAAAGTGATAATATCACAGTCAGCCTGCCGTTAACAAAAATGAAAAAATATTAACTTAATTCCGTAAATCCCCGTCATATTCTCTATGGAATGAACCAAGTTTCGTGTCATGCCTCTTACAGATTGACTGCAGCACTTAAAGGACCTCTCCGAGTTCGAATTTAAACATTATATATTGTAAAGAAGGCCAGTCAATGCAGAACACCAAAAGAAAAATAAATAAAAGAAAAAATTGGCGGCGGGACGAATTATTTTCTTCCCGTAATTCGAACTCGCCGCGCTGCCCTAGTGACGTAGTAATGTGGAGAGGTCAAGCCGGCTGGTCAGCCCCACTCGCTTGCAGAGGCGATCACAGTGCGCTTGCTAATTTTGCCGGTGCTGGATTCGCAAAAGTTTTTTGCTAGCCGGGTGTTTTTGTCTCGAGGAGTTGCGGATCTAACCGAACGGTTTGGCATGTTGGATACACCGGTTCTCGTGAGATCACCGAAGTTAAGCAACATTGCAGTGGACCAAAGGTTGGATGGGTGACCATTCACACCAAGGTCCATTTCTGTTCGGAAGAGAGGCTGGAGGGTTTGAAGTTAGTACGACAGCTTCAATCCCCTCGCAATCCACCTCTCGACAGTACGGATTAGAGGAGGAATCCCATGATGTTCGTGTTGTACCGTCCTTCGGAAGGGACGTTAAGCGGTGGTCCCCTTGGTGCTTATCGACATGAGTAGGCTACGTGCCAGCACCGGGTTTCCCCTATCATTCACCGACGCCAATAGACCAGTGCCACAGGGCCAGTTGTCAATACAGTGCGTCGTTAAACACCACTATAAAAAAAAGTTGCGGATCTGGTGATTAAATACTTTTGTTCGAGTTGTCATAATATTAAGATACGTGTGTTTGTATTCTTCTGCTATTAATTTTATTCACGACTGTTTTTGAACAAGTCATAAAGAACACCGCTACAAACACACGTATTATAATATTATTACAACTCGAACAAAAGTATTTAATCACCAGATCCGCAATTTTTCAAGACAAAAACACCCGGCTAGCAAGAAACTATTGCGAATCCTGCACCGGCAAAATTAGCGAGCGCACTGTGATCGCCTCTGCAAGCGAGCGGGGCTGACCAGCCGGCTTGACCTCACTAGGGCAGCGCGGCGAGCTCGAATTACGGGAAGAAAATAATTGGTCCCGCCGCCATTTTTTTTTCTTTTGGCATTCTGCATTGACTGGCATTCTTTACATTACATACTGCTTAAATTCAAAGTCGGAGAGGTCCTTTAAAATGATCTACAAAAAGGATGGGTCTTTCCACTAGATTCATCTTAAACCGTCACACAATTGAACTCTACTTTGTATCCGCAGGTGACGTGGACTATGCTTCGGACATTGTCAACGGGATAATCACCACGAGGGAGTGCTACTGGGACAGCCGGCCTGGTGTGGAGCGAGCTTTTTTGAGCCCTCGAGTCAACTGGACGGTCACCTGGCTGCCGTGTTCAGTCGTTCAGCCATCTTTCCACGTGCATCATTTCAGTGGCGCAGCCGAATATTCCCGTGGACTTCGGAATTTCGACCTTGGCGTTGCTTTTCGCCTACAGTACTGGACGGACAGGAAAGAATTCTATTTGAAGATAACGGTGGCCGAGCTGAATATTTTCCTTGCCATACATACATTTGAGGTATCTAAGACTGCATTCGCCGTCTTGTCTTTTAGCATCCCACTTAACATGGGCATCATCTTCATGCAAAGCCCGCTGAGCCACGGCAAAATTGCACGTCTCCGTTCCTCGCTCATAAACGGACTCGTCGCCGACCAGGATCCGACCAATCCAGTCGTCGGCATCGCGTACACGCTGGCTTGCGACGCGAACAAGAACAAGTCCAGCTTGGCGCAATTGCACCGTGGCAACAAGACAGTGCCGCTGGTCACGTCGCACATTGTGGTCACCGTTTTGGACTCGGTCGCTCTGTCGGCTAATCGGCTGGCGATCGCCTTGTACGTCGCTCATCTGGACTTGCCGAAGTCCCCGATGTACGACGACTCGATCGGCGCTTGGATATCGATGGTACAAGTCGTCTGCACCAGGAATAATTCGTACACGATCGACGCGAGCCAGGACTTTGTCGACATTGCTTTCAAGCCGCAATTTCGGGTGCCCACAATGCGGGGCAAATGTGCACAGAGGGTATTTGACACTGACGAGTGGTTTGGAGACAACTGCCGAATCCTCAAGTCCAAGCGCGACGACATGACAGTGTCGTTGCACTAAAATGCCCCGAGAATCGAATATGACCAATGCTTTGTACCTCATATACGGCTCCGACGCTAACATGAGATCCTTTATAGCCAACAACGCGTCACTCATCATCGTGATGTTGTTTGTCGTCGTCATGTCTGTAATCGGCCTTCTAAGCGTTATTCTCACCGCGGGTTGTTTCCCCGAGTGGAGGGCAAACCAAGGGCACCAGATATTTCTACAAATGGTTGGTGCGTTGGCTGTCAATCTTCTACTTGGATTTGTTAACAGTTTCGTGAGTCTTGACGCAAAGAGTGTTGGCTGCGTAGCAATTGGAGTGGCAAGGCATTACTCCTTTCTAGCCATGTTCGTCTGGATGCTGCTTCTGTCTGGATTGCAATTCAAGCGGCTCACGACCATTACTGGCGTTAAAACGACAACGCATCTTATTCTGAAATTGTCGCTGTTCGGCTGGGGCTTGCCTTTGATCCCGATTGTGGTCCTGCTGGCCTGGGACACTGGCTTCTACAAGTCAGAAGTGTCCAACAGAGAGACATCGCCTTCCAAGTTACCGTACAGACTCCAGCCGCGCGCGGCCGGCCTTCATACTTGTCTCAAACCTGGTCATCTTCATGATCATCCTCAACCACATTTACGGCTGGATTAAATGCAACAAAGATATTGAAGTTCGCAAACACACCGCTGATGATCGCAACGAGCACATTCGTAAACTTGGTAACAGCATCTTCATCTTCTTCCTGTTTGGCTTCAGCTGGCTGTTTCACTTTCTCGCCGAAGAGGGCATCATCAACAGCGAGTTTTTATTTGAGTTTCTGTTCTTGATCACAGCCTCCATCCACGTCTTCATGCTGTCGGTGTTCTTCATCGGTCTGGACAAGGCCACCAGAACGCTCTGGTTGGACATGTGGGGAAATTGGAAGATTTGTGGTAGGGATAACGTCAATACTCAGACTGTGAGTTAAGCGGCATCTGAGAAACATACAAAGAATAGTGGAAAAAGGAAAGGAAAAGGAAAAAAAAAGGAACAAGGAAAGTGAAAATGGAGGCGGGTCGAAGGTTTAAGATTTTCCGATACCCAGAAATGTCAGTGCGCTTAACTTGACACGAGTCTCAAACTACGAAACCACAGTCTGAACAGCACCAATTGGCATTTTGTAATTTGATGATCACAACCGTAAGCAACACCGAATTTGGTTGGCCGAGAGTTCAACCCATGTTTTAATACTTGTCATCGATCCCCAGCACAAATCGAGAGTCGTCTTGACCACGGATAATTTTTTTATCTTTGTTGTAAGGGACCTCAATCCGTTTTGATTTTGGTTGGACTTGTTCTTTAATATTCACACTATCATAATGATATGCACGATTGAAGAGTTGTTTTATTTCCTACCGATACGGTATCGAATTTAAAATATATAAATATATGTATGCATTTAAGTGCATACAGAAGCAACGTTATTACGACGTTTTTAATCTCCAACCTAATGCAATCTAATAGGTACTATATTTTTTCCCCTCGGTGCTATAGGTATTGCTTTCTGTTATTGTATTTTGTATTTCCTGCTGTCATCATACTTATGCATCGAACTATTATTTTTTTCGCAAAACAGTGTGTCAATGGATGTTCTTTCAACTAATTCGTTGTTTGTGTGTTGGTGTGTTTGTTCGTGTGTTTGTTTCTTATGGTGACCGTTTTGTGTGACCGAGTGTCACGAGCACCGATTTGTCTGTTTTGCGCTAATTTCGAGGAAATTCGCGTTTCAAGTTTCAACCAATTGCAACGTGCTCCGTTACATTTTATGATCGCTGTGGAATTGTCGCAATTGCTTCAGGAACAATTATTTACTTGATAACATTGCCGAATAAAACTTTATCGTTTGGGTTTATATTAATTAGTCAACACTTGATATCCTACATATTATTGTGATAGCAGCTGAATGAGCTTTGCCGACCAATTATGCTGTTGTTGATAGAACCTACATACTAAGTTTTCCATTGTATCTCAATGATAAAAATATATCTGTGTCCACGAAACAACTTTATGGTATACATCTGAACATGAAACTTGTTACACCTCATATCTTTCTTTTTAACTGATTTGTTGTTTGGTATTTAACGACGCACTCGACTCTTCGCGCTGTGGCATTGGTCAAGTTATAGCGTCAGTGAATGATAGGGTGATAATGAGAGTGGTGATGAACGTAACAGGGAACAGAGGCAACCAGGTGCCGGCACGTAGCCTACTCCTGTCAAAAAGCACTGGAAGGGAACCACCGCTTAACGTCCCTTCCGAAGGACGGTACAACTCGGAACAGCAGGATTCCTCCACCAATCCGTGCTGTAGAAAAAATATTCCTGAGTACAATTTGAACACTTGTTTTTTTTTTTGTATTTTAATGGAATCGACTTATTCCAGCCAAGAAAATAATACTAGATACACCTACTGAGAAAAGCCACTTGGGTTGTGATTGCCCTATCCTGCCTGGGCTAAATGCCAAAGCCAACTTGCATCAAATACCCCAATTTGTATCAAGTTCGCTTTGGAATTTAACCCAGATAGGATAGGGAAATCACAACCCAAGTGGCTTTTCTTAGTAGGTAGATCTAGTGTTCTTTTCTTGGCTGGAATAGGTCTATTGGTGAAAGAGTTTGTGTTGCGAGCTTTTTTCTATCGGAGGAGGAGCTAGCGCTGAAGATGACTGTCTGACGAGCTATTGCGGCCAGCAACCGTACTAGCTCATAGTACTAAAATTACCCTAAACACAGCTGCCTTACTTAGCACGGGAGAGTTTCCGTTAGAATTAAAGGCTGAAAATGGGGAATAATACCATTTTTGTACGGATCCCTGGAAGTAGAGTGCAAGGAAAAATGGAAATTGCAAAAATGCAAAATGGAAGCGGAATGGAATCAGTGTCATTTTTTGATTAGTGGATTGCAGCCCAAAAAGTACAATTAAAATATCTTTTTAACGATACGCCAGTTGACATTAAACTAATCGAAGTCGAAAACAAATTCAAAGGTCATAATGTTATCTTTTGATTGACTCATTGCTCTGGGCTCGAACTCACTGGCGTACTTTTTTATTTCCGGCCCAATGTTTTCAATTCCCTTCGCCTGTGTGTTCAAAAAACTTATCAATTCCCTCTCACAGCTGCATTCTAAGTGTTGCCCAGATGAGCTTTGATCTTTTGTTCTTTCCTAGCATCACAACTAAGACGGAAGAAATATGTGCGTGTGATAAAGTGGGTGAATCGTGCGAGAAACACACTGTACTGTGAAATGTTCTACACAGATCTAATCATAGTACCACTTTGCGTTTTGCTAACTGCAGGTAAGACAACTCTTTCATTTTTTTCGAAACCCATGCCAGCATACTTTTCGGACGTAGCTCTGGTCGTAAATTGAATCAGAGGGTACGGGATATTATGGAACATGCGTTTCCAATATTTGTGTTAAAATAGAATGATACCATTTCTTTTACTACTTTGTTTTTAAATTTACTTTTTATTCATAACGAACATTTGTGTAGAATATCAAACTAAAACTAAAATATTAAACATCACAGCAAGCAGAATGTCATAAAAATTTCAGGTCATTACATAACATTTCTTCTATTTCTGCTGGCAAAATGTGTTTATCATACCATAAGATGTCCCTTGTAATTTCTCAAAAGATATGGATACCCAGGTAGTTATTGGTTAATAATTGCATTCATTTTCTACGCAGTCTCTGTGGTTAAAGCGTCAGGCCCTCCTGGGCAGACATGCGAGGGCACAAGATGCAACCGTCCCGTCCTAAACTACTACAAGACGCAAAACTGCACAGCCCTTTACAACCAAGGCAGTTGCTGTCCATCGAGCTTTCAATGCGCCGGTAAGACCGTCAGATTTGCATACCTACACTTACAGACGATTTCATGATAGAACATCTCAATTTCCACCCATGACCCCAGGTGGATCTGGATACACAGTATTTCGGTTCAGTAAAATGGCCAAAGCACCAGAAACGACAAAATGAATTGCATTCGTTATAAAATTGTTTAAACTCATGTCCTCCTAGTCTAGTTTTCATTAATTTATAGCACTAGTTTTGAAATAATCTGTTTCAAAACTGAATTGAAAACTAATACTCCCAAAGATTCCTGTAGTTTACTCCCTTGAAGAAGTGGTAAACTTCAGGAAATAATGGGAGTGTCAGTGAGTTTCTGAGCATTCAACGCAGTTTGTTAACGTTTTTGTAGATTAAATTCACGTCGTATCAAGCTGTTTCATAATCAGTCACGGAAAACAACCAAATACACGGACCTCCCAAAAGGAAGCCTCGGCATCTCCGGAGATCTGATAGAGCTACTTATCTGTGATCTGCCTCGTTGAATAACCACTAACTTGTGCGTCCGATTTTAAGGCAGCTTATTAAGATAATTTCTTCTAGACAATGATCTGAGTGAAAATAAATGCGCCTTCAACGGAAAACTCTACGAGCATGGTGGAAATTTAGATGGCACTGAAGTCGGATTGCCGTGCGAAAACTGCATTTGCTCTGTCTATGACGGGTGAGTACTGAGAACTGAGTAGGTGCATGCAATTGCATGGCTTAATAGCATTTTGGGAAGCCACCAAAACGTGAACAGGGAACTGATTTGGTAATGTAAGTTTTGTACGTGATTTGAACATAGAAAGAGAATTTTTTTTAATTAGGAAAGGAGAAAACAGAATAGAAGAAACTCGTTTCATGTGTAATGCCAATTTTTATTTTCTGTGCTGCTGACTGCTGCTCAATGCTCATGCCCAATGCTCATGCCAATTTTTAGTAAGTTAGGAAAGTTCAGATGGGTCTTTATGCACAGACACAGTCCAATGGTACAATAAGAGTATGAATAAAATAATAATATGCTCGGACCATGAAGCTATTAATCCCTTTATTAAAACCAGGTTATTCTATAATTTTATGCTTGTGTGGTGTTTTTATGACGCACTGTATTGACAACTGGCCCTGTGGCACTAGTCTATTGACGTCGGTTAATGATAGGGGGATAATGAGGGTGATGATGAACCTGAGAGGGACGAGGGGAAACCCTGTACCGGCACGTAGCCTATTCCTGCCGAAAAGCACCAAGGGAACAATGCTTAACGTCTATTTCGAAGACGGTACAACTCGAATAGCATGGGATTCCTCCACTAATCCGTGCTGTCGAGAGATTAATAGCACGGGGAGTGAAGCTGTTGTACTAGCTTCAAACCCTCCAGCCTCTCTCCCGAACTCTCTCAACCTTTGGTCCATCGCAATGTAGCTTAAGTTCGGTGATCGCAAAAGAGCGGCTGTATCCAACACGCCAAACCATTCGGTAGTATTCTTTGATATCAACGGGCAATGTTGTTCCAGCCGTGCCTCTTGGAGTTGTGCGGTCTTTGACTGCTTTCACTGGCCGCCAGTTTCGAAGAAATGCCGAAGAGTTTTCCTCGCGGGCGATTGCTGCCCCAGCGGAATACATTGCGGTAATTTACCGCCTAACAAAACGCCTCGCGCGCCGAACCGAGCTGCGAAGTTGCTAGACTCTTTCTTCTAAGCTTTCCTCCCAAGCCTAGGGTCCACAATAATACCAGCTTTCTTGCCAAATCTTTCAAGAGAATACAAACTAAACCTGTGCTCAAATTGGAAAAAAATATATGGTGGTATGGTGTCTGTTCATCACATGGCTGAGACCAAAGAGGGACCAGGATTTTTTACACTGCACATCAAAAGTTTCGCATATTTGTCACGTTTGTTTTCATCGCGATTTTTGGATTCGTTTTGCATTCATTTTGACAACAGCTGATATTAAACCGGGAACCAAACAGACATGGAAACTGTTGTGTGTCAACAGTGATCGCGATAGATAACAAATTATCCTACCAATACCAAAGAGTGTTTATGCCAACACGTATTGACCAAAGATCTTACTAGATATAGGAACCCTTTGGTTAAGATACTTTCAGTAGTATCTTTGGGATACTAGCGCATCCAGTGCTGCGTTCGCACCAATCAGAAGCCCTAAAGGATCCAAGTGCAAGGCAACCAGATGCACTTATGGAGATCAATTTAGACCAATAGGCAAGGAGACAGAAGGAGGCGGTAGGGATTTCCAATTTGATTGCCTTGGTTGTCAATACACTGTTTGGCAATACACAAGACGGATTGCAATGCTATGAATCTAATCAACAGATTGGCCTGGTATGTACCTAGATACTGGCTGGTACCAAATTGTTCCACTTTCACTCAGAGTTAGTTATTGCCATTGTAACAACCAACCAATTGCAAGCAAGAAAAGTAATATTTTCTGCATTTAACTCGATCTCAGAGTGCATTGATTTGGTAAAACTAGCCATCATCGTCCAGCAGCCTGAATTGACCTTTCTTGTTTCCCTGCGTTCCTTGACAGATAGTACAGCGATTGCGGCAGGGGCGCACACGTGCTCGGTGGGCAACGTGACGTACTTGGAAGGCCACACTTTCCACCCTCCGGGCGAGCCCTGTACCAGATGCGTCTGCCAGATCGGCTTCAACGGTCAGCAACAACCCACCCCTTTTCCACCACACCCACGCACTCAACAAATTGCGGCAACACACGGCATTTCGTTCGTGGTTGCAAGCCCTTGTTATTACGATCATTTACTGATGTTTCTCAGCCTCTCACCAACATTCTTGGCGCAGGTACGTTCGCTGAGCCTTGGTGTCTGAAAACCCCTTGCAGCTTCCAACTGTACGCGAAAGCTGACAGGCAGGCATGCGCGCCCGTGTTTTACGAGAAGAGAGCCTGCTGTCCCGTCGGCTGGCACTGCCGTAAGTTGTAATGTTTCACGGCAGCCAGCAGTAATTTACGTACACCGAATTTATTTGCATTGATCAGCTGATCAATTAGTGTTTAGAGATCTCCTACGGTTTATTGGACCATGTTTAGGCTATAAATTTCTTTAGACTTATGTCTATCTCCTAGTTTTAACACAAGTTAAAAAAACGATTACAAACCGGGGTTGTAACCCAGCATGTAAACAGTTTTTTTTTTGATAATGTTTAGGATATTTTCTGAACTTTTTTTTCTCGTTTGATGATCATTGGATCTCCCAAACAGATTCAACAGCTTTTCAGGGGCCAGAGGTCAGTATTGAGAAATTAAGCTGTATGGAGATGGCCATGCCCTTTTTGGTAGGGGAAGTTTCCATGAATTTTCCACGAATAGTTGTGAAGAATTACGGAAAATGACAACTAGCGTAGCCCGTTAGTAGGATCGAACCCGGGGCGTCCCGAATATGACGATTTCACTGCAGCTATTGTGCTCGTAACAGGTAAGTGTTTAAAAAACTGGTTTTAGCGCTAGGAACCATCAACATTCAATAACAACTTCGAGTACTTCTAACTTGGAGCTTGAGTTTTTAACAAGAGGAAAAGAAACAACACTTAAACACTAGGAAGCACTTCTAAAAACAGGGAAAATAGATATTACAGTAAATGTATAAAACTGACAAAGATTACTTACGTAGAGTGAGGTTCGTTGTTGCAGCAACGGGTGAAGACTTGGTGCTGCCGAGCAGTGTGAAGACATTTACCGGGGAGCAGTGCATGTTCGGAGAGCTGCGTTTCAACGTGTCGGAGCGTCTTGCGATGGGCAACGTCAAATGTCTCGAGTGTTCCTGCCTCATTCCACCGCACCTTACTTGCACCAAGAAAGGTAACCACAATGTTACCACCTACAGGGGAACACAAACAGTTATAAATAATAAGAATAAAAGAACGTGCAAAATGCCAAGTGATTCTTGAAAAAGAAGCAGTAGGTATGAGGGCAGCTATAATTTAAAGATATTCTGTAGATATCAATTTTGCACATCATATTCTTATAAGCTTATCTGAAGATATCGACTTTGATAGCATGGCATAAGTTAACGGAGTCTGGAGTCAGTTTGTTGGGCTACAATGGGGAATGTAAAGATGTGATTTCAGAATAAAAACTAATGGGTCCTTAGCTTCTAGCACAACTGTTATTCACCAATAATTCCAGGGGGTTGATTAAGTAAAAACGGTGGAAAGATTCCGATTGTTACCTATTGTTATGTATTGTTATGTATTGTTATGGATTGTTATTGTTATGTATTGTTGTATTTATGTATTGTATTGTTACCAATTGTTACCTAATAGTTACAAATCGGAATTGATTAAATTCCAATTCCACTTTTTAGTTCTTTTGGATTGATTGGTATCCATTAGATGCCATACTGACCTTTTTAGCAATTAACATTAACAAGCAAGTCTGCGGCTAGAAGGTGCACAGCATCGAGGCAGGGTGGACCATAGCAGAAAAATGATGGCATTACCACAAAGAAAACAGGTCAAACACTAGCAAATATTCTTTCGTATCCACCACTCTTTAGCAGTAGAACAGACTACCCGATAACGTAATAGATTTTAGGAAAATTATTTATGAGGTATTGTAGACATTTCTATTGTGTTATACCTATTCGAAAATGGGTGAAACTGTTCATACATAAAAATTTTAAAGCCTGGACAAAAAGAGTCGAAACAAAGATTGAAGTAAACATAATCTAATATGGTTCTAGTAGTTATTATTATTATTATCATCAGTTTTAAAACAGCTAGAACGAGGTTTTCCAATAAAATCGAAGTGATAATTAACATTCACGCTTGACATTGTGACTTACGTGCTTTGTAGCCGGCTGTCAAGAATGCAACCCGGCGTACTGCATCACGCCTAACCTGGAATATTACCGAGAGATGAGTTGCCGGCCGGTGCACGATAACGACTCCTGCTGCCCAACGCGGTTCGACTGCAGCGGTACGGACATGCGTGCTTTAGCTTGGGTTAGGTCTATACGACACATATCAAGCAGATAACTTGGCTTTGCGGTCCGAGGGATAGTGAGAGCGCATTTCCCTCTACCCTAATATTCCAGACACTTTTATTTGATTCTATCGTACTCTTATTTACTGGTGGTGGTTTTCTGTATTTTACTTTAACTGTTCCAAACCACAACGGTTAAATATGGGGACTAGTATCGGTTATTATAATCCTTTATTTAAGGGGAATGAACATTCGATGAACTAATAAAAAGATATAATGATTACAATTTACGGTTTGTGCTCTGTTTTTATTGTTTATTTTATAATTTTTATTGTAACAACGTTTCGCC
>QKMV01003265.1:0-11724 GCA_003287335.1 Lednia tumana
GGGGGGGGGATATGCGGATATGTGATACCGAGATGTGATTATAGCCTGTTTGCTGTAATCACTTTGTTAATGTCAATCATAGCTGAAATACTTAATTGATACCAATTCTGAAGTAATATTTTTGTTTCGTAAAAACGAATAGCAATCATGAAAAGTCAAACTAAAAGCTAAACTCAAGGCTTGGACGTTTGTTACGTAAGTCATTTAGCAGAGAAGCAATTATATTTTGCATTCTCAAACATTTCACTGTAAACGCCCAACCACTAACTTGGCTTCTTTTCTCTCTGCTTTCAGTGAAGGAATCAAACTGCTCCAAATCACCGACGGAATCCACTTCATCCAACTGATCTACGGGATGGGAAACCAAATCCGAGACTGCGAATTCATTCGACAAAAAAAAGTAGTCCACGATTTCTTGGATACTTTCCGCAAGGACGTTGCACGAGCTCGCAACGCCGAAAACACCGACGAGGATGCTGATCTTCAAGACGAATTCGACGAAGATGGCGTCATGGAACCAGAATTCCGAAATGTTACGTTCCAGATTTTGGAACAAGGAGCTACACTACCTAAAGACATCGCACAGTGGATGAATTACGACGCACTGAAGCAACAATGTAAACGAAAGCACAAAGAAATCAAGAAGTTAGTTCAACGCAGAGAACATGGCACAGAAGAACAGAAACGACATGCGATTGATCATCTGGAGAGGTAAGCCTTGATAGTTCGTTACAGCACCAACATCAGAACCTAAAAAGGTACATAACACCCACCTAATTGACACGAGACGACACTGATGGGTTTTCCGATCATACCGCGTTGCACTTGCACTTGGATGCGATACTAAGCGACTAATTGGATCCTGCAGGATTATGTTTAGCGAACATTGTTACCCCATTTGCCAATCACATAATCGATAAATTCTGAAAATGCAAAGCCAAAAGTTGACTAAAATACCTTTGGCCTTCAGGGATGAGATGCGAAAAGTCAATTAGAAGCTAGGAACTCTGTGCAGGTTTTATAGCTAAGACAACACGTACAATGACCAATGGAATGTATCTATCTCTCGGCGAGTCAGTTGAGATGCAATTGCAAACTTCATTGATCAGAAAAATCCATCCGAACATGATTACATACCTAACTTTTAACTGCGTAATATTCTATTCTGAGGACCCTGATGTGTAGCTTTGAAATAGCTGTTGCCTGTTGTTCTTTACAACAGTAACAATAAATTGAAGAGTTAACATAACTTGAATGTGTGTCTGAAATTGCATCTGCATGATTGGTGGAAGCTGTGCGCAGTAAAATAAGCTATGAAAGCAACCCATTCAAATAGGTGCTATATATTCTGCATGCAAATGGTGGTGATTGCCTGCTGCTAAGTCGTTTTACTGCTGATTCTGATTGATTGATTGATTGGTTTCGGCGTATTGGCCAAGACCAATTACCATCAATGCACCGCGTCAGAGCAACCCATCTCTAACGCATTTTGTGCATTTACAAGTTTACGGTATTTCATGGTATCTTATGCCATTCCTTCTAACTGTTCTCTTCTACTTGTACTATTTTATTTTCTAATCACTCATTTTCACGGAACAAATCACGGTACAGTAGAAATTAAACCAATTGTTCTAACCCAGTAGTTCAAATTCTAATACCTTTATTTGTACGGTGTTTAAAGTAACTATTGATTCGATGTAGTATTGCTAGAAAATTGGTAATTACTTTTTGTTACTAACGAGGTGTGTGTACATAAAGTTCTGCTATAAACGCCAATACGAGTCCAAGCTGGAAAACATCAGCCAGAGCTTCGTAATAGTCCTCATCCACATCAAACGTATACACTTCCACAGTTGATAACACTTACCTATACCACTAGAACAAAATGCTCCATCCATAGTAGTACATATTGCATAGAACACCAAACTCTTAGTTGTAATTGATGCTTTTTAGAGACCAGTGCGGGTGGGCTTTTACTAGTCTTGTCCATATTTGATGAAATAAGAGTGAATTGTATTTGCAATCGCTTCGCGTAAGTTCGTTCTACATGCAAATCGTGTCTTCATCTCAAACTTGACCATCATTCTTGCTCTTTTTCTATCGCATTGTTTGCTTCTTAATGAAATGCCTGTTTTTGCTCTGTGCGAGTGGGGTATATTTTGCATACGAAGTGTTATTGTTTTTTCTTGTTAATTGAACTGATTGTAAGTGACAGAATCGATTCGGATATTAATGTTGATCAAACAAGGTTACGTTCATAACATTAATTCGTCCACGATTATTGTTGCATATTTAAATGTCAAATCAAATTCAAAACAATACTTTCCTCTTCACGACAGGTATAAACGAGGGCTTTCCGAGATTCTAATCGCGCCGGGCACCAAATGGTGTGGTCACCGGCGGATAGCTGACCATTATGCCCAACTGGGGCCCTTCTCGGTGACAGATAGATGTTGTCGACGACACGACCATTGCCCACTCGCGATTCCTGGTTTCGCGACGAGATATAACATGCTTAACTTTCGGCCCTTTACCATGAGCCATTGCGAGTGTGATCAGAGGTAGGGGCACCATGCAATAATTAACCCTCCAACCGCTCAGTACGTCGTCAATCCAATGTACGGGGGGAATGGGGGCTTGGCTCATTATCTCTCGCCGCGGCAATTACCAACCACGGGAATTAGTCGATTTTCCTTCATTAACACTCTCCTGAAAAGCGCGTTCCTCATATTTTTTCCATCTCACATCCAAACGAGAAACTTGATGACATAAAACACACCCTCTTCTTTTTAATGCCTTCATAAACTCATGGTTTATAGTGGCTTAAAACACCCCCTGTCCCCTCAGCGAGCGATTTCCTTCCCACCGCAACACCGCCTCCTAGAGAACACTTCCGCTTCCTTAGGGGGTCGAGTAATCTCCACGACTCGACTCGTTCTCCTGTCCTGATTTTCATAGAAACGAAACTGCTTTCGTCCGTCGTGGCCTCCATTCCTTATTTCGCTCCTTTGGAAATCTCGCGCGAAATTACGCACTTGAAAAGTTTTCTGACAATTGCTCAAAATAAGAGCTGTGCAGCCATCCCCTTGACCACAACCGACACTTCTCTAGGACAGAGAAGAGTTTGACCTACCATATTTATGAAATCTTCAACTGACCCCAGATCTCACACAGTTTTACCTTTACACTTCTATTAATTCTATTAAACACTGGGTACGGAAACCTCATAAGACCATGCATCATCTACACATTCCAAAAACGAGTTCCTTACCAAAACTTATCCTAGCACTGTCTTTCCTCCTACGACTGCTCTGAAGTGGTGTGATCGCAACGTCGGGCTCGTATTGGCGCTTCCAAATGGCAGGTAAGTGCAATGTGTCCGATGCAATTGCAGACGTAAACGGGAACTGATGGACATGTTCCGAGTGCCCGGTACCAAGTGGTGTGGCAAGGGCAACACCGCCAACAAGTACACCCACTTGGGGGGGTTCAACGGCGCCGACCGTTGTTGTCGCATCCACGACACGGCGTGTCCGCTCTTCATCATCGCAATGGAGGAGAAATACGGTATCTTCAATTGGGGCATCAGCACGATGAACCATTGCTCGTGTGACGAAAGGTACGTCTTGTTTGACTTTGTTAGAACTTAACTTGAGTAATTTTGGAGATATTGAGACACGAAGAAGTTAGAGTAATTGCCTCTCCATAAAATGATTCAAACTTCGGCGTAGCGTCATACAGGCGTTTCTTCGCATTCCAGATATGGTGAAAACAAAAAGTAAAAGATAAATGAATTAAAACATAAATTATTGCCGATGACCTCAGACCACATAAGAATATAAAAGATAACTGTAGATTAACAATTGATTCGTCGCCATTTTTCGGAAACATGCGTGTTACAATAAACAATATTACCAACGCACGACGATAAATTTGTCGTGAGTAATTCGAAAAATCAGTGACTAATAAGAAAGTGATTTCTAATTGAACATGTGGTTATATCCGCAAAGAGACCAGACCACAAACTACACTACTCATGCAGTCGTCGTCCTGCAGATTATCTAGACTTAAAGAGGATTTCATCTCGCGTTGTTTTAGCAATGCTTTTAGTGCCGGGCCATTGTTTGTCTTTGTCGGAAGGACATGCAAGGATGGATTCCACGAGGGTCACAAGTCAACAATCAATTAGCATGCTTGATTTTGTTTAAAGTGTCCGAGCGCGCAACACCTTTATAGTGCTCCCCACTTGTTATTTGTTCAGTCTGCCTTTGCACCCTCTTGCCCATGTCGACTTTTGTAACCAAGTCAATACTGCTATTTCCATTATGGAGACATCTCTTTCAAGCCGCTCTAAAATAACTATACGCTTGTTGTTTTAATGCCTAAGAATGTTGGAGATGTACCGATTTAACACCGCGGGAGTTGACGGAGCATTGGGCTAAAGGGCGTTCTAAATTCAATCAGAGGTCCCGATTTGTGACAGCATTATAGGTACAGCAGAAAGGGAATCGGATTTAAGGAGGGTTTCAGCAAAGAAATGCATTCTCATTCGTTTGATTCGAGATGCCTCTAGCGATTGCGCTATACCTACTTGATAACACCTCATTTTGAACAGCACTTCAACAAGTTAAATTGAAAGAAAAGTAAACAATAAATTGCAGCGAGCATTTTTTAAAATGATTTTGACAAGCCTCGAAAAAAGTCGTAACACATGTTCATTATTTGCTGTGGGCAGTTCCTTCCTACTATTCGGTAATCATTGTGGGCTTGTTTGTCCCAGATATAAACACGTTGTTTTCTTATCTTATCCCCGGCCAGCATATTTCCAGACACGTTTCTTCCGTTCGTGGTAAAATTGGTTTTCGCGCGTGAATTTAATGAGTTGGCTATTAACTACGGGCGATTACCCTTGACTTTTCTTCCACATCAAGGGTTTAGTCATCCGCCCTGGCCTTGCCAGTGGTAACCCCTCGGCTCGACACCTTGGCGATCTTTCACACGCCCTTCCCGCGGATAAAATTCCCATCTAGCTACGCGTTCAGCCGCGATTGGATTCTACGGAAATCATACGATATGTGAAAGTCCATTTATGTAAGCAGAGTCGCGTGTGTATATAAAAGCTTGCGACGCCATGTTTTTTTATGTCTGCAGACAGTGGTCAGACGTGGAAGCCGCGATTTGTTATTTATATGACCAAATGTAAAAAGATCCATCGCTACTTGGATGCTATGGATACTTGGATACTATCGTATGGCTATAACAATCTAGAGGAGTGCATTCTATGTATAGTTTCGTCAGTTGTAACCTGTTTGGCAGCCGCAAGCATATCTGGGTTGTTTTAACAAGTCCCGCCAAAAAAGGAATGTATTCGAGAGGTGTGTGACAAATGCTGGCCTCTCATTGGATAAAATTGTGGCGCGATTTTGTACACGTCACGGACAATTTAGCAAGTAATGACGACACAGAAATGTTTCAACCAGGTCAAGAATCTCAATGAAATTTTTATAATCAAATCAATCAGGTTTAAAGCTTTCAATGACATTTACAAACAGTGAGACACATTCTCCGATCGTATGACCGCTGAAACTCTCAATTGAAAAGTTGGCCAAGCGATAGGCCATCAATCTATTTTATGCATCTTTAATTTGCATGGCAAATCAGCCTCGTTCCAGTATTTAGCTCTTCGACACTGTAAGTTGGGTAGAGCTAGCAGTACCCTGCACAGGCATATCATAACTCCCTAGGATGCATCTTCAAATCGTATGGAATTAAAACATAAATGCTATACATATCCACGTTTCTTTTTTTTTCGTTGATTGACCAAAAGAAACCTCCGAAGTAGGTCGACCGAGTCGTGGTGATATGATAAACAAAGACGCGCACAGGTTTAATGATCTCGCTGATCCAAAGTTACGCACCCCTTATTTCAAATCATCGTCTCACAACTCCGATGAAAAAATCTTTTTATTCCATGGCTGGTTAGGAAGAGGAACCCTTGTCTCTAGAGAATCAAACCATAAATCTATTTGTCAGGAGAATAAAGATACGCAATTAGCTAGGAACGTCTCCATTGTCTTGCACTTCATTAATAATTTCAAGAACAATATCCATGAGTTCTTATGAATAATTTCGGTTAAACTCACAAGTTGGGAAGTTAGTGACGGAAGCTTTTGAAAGCTAGGTTAATAATAATAGAAGAAAATTATGCCATCTGTAGAAATGAATGGAAACGGGCTGTTATAACTTCGTAACAAATATGACATTCAGAAGAGGAACAAATTTCCATATGCACAAGGCAAAAAGTTGATAATACTATGTATTGTGTGCGCAAGCCATAAGTAAACATCAATTGCTTCAGATTTAGCTATAGGCACAACTCGTGACGTTTTACTTGTCAATCGGCAATTGAGGGCAGAAAGCGGCGTAAATAACCATTAAAATTAATCTATAGCTGGAATGAATTATAAAATGACCACAGGGTAAGTTTAAAAATAATGTTTCAACTCAGAACAGTTCCATGCGCTGGATGGTAATAATTAGAGATCTTTGATAAAGAAACAGATCCACAGGCGTTTTATTATAATTGTCTTTCGTACGACTGTTGATCAGGATGGGAAAAAAATAATAAGAATGAATTTTAATTGGCTGGTTTCGATGGTATGTTGACATTACATAATACTAATTAAGCAGCCGCGATCAGGAGTCACAAAAACAATGAAAGTAGGAGCTCCTACATGGTTTCCCCAATAAATCTAACTGCACGCTTGTTGATTGCCCCATGTTTTTTTCCTGTGGGAAATGTGTCTAGCGATCTCACAAATCATTAATGAAAAACAAATTTGTTATTATTTGGCTAGAACACAAACACATCAAGAAGTTGAACGTATCACCATAATGAATTTGAAGCCCTTGCTGTTAAGTTAGAGCTTCGAAGAGAAATAATAGTAAAAAATAATGACACTTGTCTTGACTTTAGAGGGCAAGCATTTATAACCCGGGCGAGAGTTCAAAGATTGACTACATTGAAGCTCTGGCTGTAGAAGTAAATATTTTGTTAACATTTTTACCTGATCACCTGCTTTGCTCGTTTATTGTGGGTGTAATCTTTGAAGGTGACGAATGAGAATTTCGGTTCAAAATATCTCAACGGAACATGAGAAAATTTCTCCTCGAGGTTGGTAAAGGACGCCGACGGTGCGACCAGAATCGAAAATATTCTATACCTGCAACACCTCGAAAAACATATTGTGTAGAACTATAAATCTTTGAATCCTCGAGGGTTGAATGAAACTTATATTGTCATTATTGCATAAATGTTTTCAATCACGAAATCAAGGCGTAAAACCAGTGATTAAATTGCCTATAGATGTCGAATCTTAGACCACCGTGATATTAGAAATTTGAGTATTCGTCTTATTTAGTATTTATCGACCATGATTTCCCCGCAAATAGCCGTTATAACAAAGCCACATCATTGAAACGAATCCCTTACAATATTTTTCGATTCGTATGTCAGCAAGTTTACAGCTTTTGTGGCGAAGATATTTAATCACGGACGCAATTGAGACACCACATAAAACCAGTAGCGAGATTTCTGCAAGTGTCGCAACACACGAGTACTTCTGTTTCTTTTTTACCCTTCACAACCATTTTACCCTACAGCTTAGGTTTACCCTAGACTCATATATAATCCATTTTAAATTTTCATTGCAATCTAGACCTCCAATTTAGATTAGATACTATCTAACAGTCATCGACGCTATCATGCAGCCACGGTGGTATGAATAATAACATCCTAAATTGAAAACGAAAGCTTTTATTATGAAACAAATAAGTGTGTAGGAAATAGGACGAGAACGTAAAAAAAGCTGGCAGAGACCAAAGTCGGCCTTCTCCTTGTGTCCGCCTAACCAAGCGATCTGACCGCTCGTTAGTGTGGTCCTCAGCTTAGAGTCAATCACCCCGATTCAATCAGGCCCACCGTCCGAAATCGACGGTCGTGTGTTCAGGAGTCCGGACCAAAAAGATTACATTTTTATTCGCGAGCATCTAGATTAGTCAATCAGATTCCGAAGGCACCGCATAAGATTGGGCAAAGATCCTCACATGTAGTGTTCCCACTCCCTTCTATGTGAACCACTCTTTTCAAACTATTTAAGATGCTTTGTCCATCCTCTGTCAGCTATTCTCAATCTGTTCCATGCTTGAGAATTGAACCCTATTCATTTTAAACCCCCAAACCAAACCCTCGTGGGCACGACTTTATACATGGGAAATAATATATGGACTGCAGACGGGTGAAGCATACCTATATAGTCTATAATATATTATTATTACTTTTCCCACCCCTTCGGTATAGTGACAAGAGCTTGTCTGGACCAAGTTTTATCACGTTTGTCCATCTCATTGCAAATGGTCATTTTTCACATGCAAGCGTTCCCATTCTTCCTCTAATAATATTCTATTCGTTTAGCAGTGATTTACTTGGTATTCACTGCCTTGGAAATAGCTTAATAACCACTCTGACTTGGCACAGAGCGTGGACGTGTGAAAAGTTTACGAGTGAAAATGAAAATTCCTCCAGTCTGCACGTTTTCGAATATAATATAATTTTCGTGCAAAATATGAATAAAAGGGATTCAATTGAAGTTAACGACATGCGATCAAAGTCAAGTTCTGGCTTCCGACGTATTCGAACGACTGGGTATTATTGGAAAAAAATAGGGTAAATCTTGTATGGGCTATAACGACGTGGGAGAAAGCTTATTGCTGACCCTCTTTCCTTGGTTCGTTAAACGTAGCTTAAAAATATGCCAGTATGTTCTTTTGATTTCAAAGATTTGCTGACTTAAAACAATCCAAATATTGATTGAAATCTTCTCAAAGAAAAAAATCTTTATGGTTGTTTGCTATACAATATTTTTGGAAACTATTTCCACAGTCAACGTCGCCATTCTGTTTCGTTCTTTCCCCTTTCCTGATTCAGCCACAAAGGTCTATAATTTACAAATAAATGTTGAGCCTGTCGCTTGCGTTCATATGGTCCTTCCTAATCTCTTTTCGCATTTTTCTCTCCCATCCTGACACAGTTTCTCTGCCGTATCCCCACCTTTCCAAAGTCTCTTTATCAACAAGTCTTCCGGACGACAGCACACGACACCCTATACAAGAACAGGGTGGATGTTGCTTTCCATGCCAAGATACAAGACCGCTTGTTTCTTTTTCGTTGGCATACCTACGCAAGACATAGGGTGAAGTCCCATGGTCGTTATAGCCTTATCAGCTATCGTCAAATGGCATTCTTTCACATCTAGTTCTGGCTTCACCAAATAATTAGTCTCCAATGTTGAACTGGCCCTAATTCGACGACACCAGGCGAGTGTAGATGTGTGTATAGTGTTCGATTTAACACACAACCCATAAAACCTGTGCTATGTGATGACACAATTATTATCTGATTGAGAAGTAGTATCTTTACGCTCCGTTAACTCCATTCTGCGTTGCTACGTCGAGGGGATGTGTGGCGGCTATGATGAATAGGCGCTCTGATTGTGCTCCAGAGTCACTGGCTCTTTGTCATCGACACTGGAGGGGGTTGGGCTATGGCAAGGGGGTGTCTAGTGTGATATGATAAGATTAATACAGGTTTGGTGTGTGCTCGAAGAGGTGGTAAGACTTCCGGCTATGTTATAGTTTCACAAGTAACGCGCTATCCATCGAAATGACCCAGTAATGCATGTAACTATTTCCAAAAGCTTCGTAATATTATCGCCTGGTTATATCTTTGAATTGGTCGACGCTGAAAGAGGTATGGTATTACTATAAAGACTTGTATAAAGCTAGGCGTGGTTGCGATGAGAGCACCTCGTTGAGGGCATAATCCCAAGAGATGATATCGCAAACGAAAGTCCCAGATTATATATTACGATACAATACACGGTGACTAATTCGTAATTGTTTTCGTGTTACAGATTCCGTACGTGCCTGAAGATGTCGGGAACGGGGGCCGCCAACATTGTCGGCAAACTCTTCTTCAACGTGGTCCAAGCCAAGTGTTTTGTGCTCAAACCGGAGAAAGTGTGCATCAAACGGTCGTGGTGGGGCAAATGCGAGAAAAACGAATACAGGAAACAAGCTCACCTAAGAGACAACGTTTCGTACTGAGCGTTGCTTGATGCTAATTGAAGTAAAGACTGCATTCTTTCTGCGACTGGTTGCGAATTGCGATTGGCTAACGCAGGCCGAGTCAATGTGCCATTCTGCAACAAGTTCCGATGTGCGTGCGACTTGGGAGGCGTCGCGACGCCGACTTCACAATCCCTCTCTCTCTCTATCTCTCTGTCTCTGTCACTGTCGCGCCGGAACGCGCTACCGACGAAGTATTTATTTAAACGCATCGAGAAGGCGTTTTCGAAGACGGTCTAGTGATAATACCATAAAGATCTTCAAGGGTGAAAATCGATATGCGATTAAAATCGATTTTAGCATTAGATTTATTATTTATGATTACTATAATATTAATGAATAGAAATTTATGTAA
Organism: Lednia tumana; assembly: GCA_003287335.1. Lineage (NCBI taxonomy): Eukaryota > Metazoa > Arthropoda > Insecta > Plecoptera > Nemouridae > Lednia > Lednia tumana. The sequence continues at coordinate 10,541 of QKMV01003265.1, forward strand.
ATCGGTATAATAATTCCTGATTTTTAGTCGATATTAAATGTTATTTTTTGTATTTTGATGGTTGAAATTATCAAATTGTCTTCTTGTGTATACGATAAAAGAAACAGTGTCGCTCATTCGCTCAAAATGATATAATATTAGAGGTACCGATAAGACCACACAACTCCTGAATCTAAATAGCGATCAACGCACGTTTCTGGCATAAAAAATCTCATCAATGTTTCATAGATTGCATGTACTGTTCATTAACACAGTGTCATTAACTTGTTGTAATAGCCTTGCAATGATAACTATCTTCCCGCCGAAAGCGTTAATTACGAAAGTACAATTACCAAGAATTTGACGAAAATAGGCCTAGTGGATGTGCCAATTTAACCGGAGGATTTGGATGTTAAATTTTAGGTTTGGCCATGTCTGGGTTATATTTTCGTACTGCCCTACCAATTTCAGCTACATAAGGTCAAAATCAAATCAACTTATCAAATATGATAGTGATCATCACCGTAAATGAATGCTCGAAAAGATGTCGGTGTTGTATATACCTACCATCGTAAATCACTAAACAATCATTCAACCATACAACAACCAACCAATCATTAAGAAGGTGAGTTGAGGGAAAAACGCATTTAACAATAATTTATGATCGTTATTTAAGATGCACATACTTCATGTTCCATCCCATCGCTATTATTTTCTCATATATATATATAGTACATATATGCATAGGAAAAGAAATGTAATAAAGATAAAGATGTTACAGAATTATCCACAAGTCCTTGCTATCTTGACCTTCCTGGCTATTGGTCAGCCACGAGTCCGACCGGCGAACATCCGACGGACGGATTCCTTTCCTCGTCCCAAGCCCAGACGAAAATATCACCACTAGCCGAGTGCCGACCCCGCCAAATGACATTGTGACAATTGAACACACGCAACGTCTGTTCACAGCTCGTGAAGTTTTTTCGGGCCAATAGCTTGAAAATAAAGCGTGTATACAAGATCGCTCAGACATATTGCCAACAACTTCAAGAAATCGTCCATTCACCATTCATTCATCAGTGGAGGCGCCGGTGGAGGTGCCATACTATATATTTGGAACACACAGCCTTTTTTTTTATAATGGTGTTTAACGACGCACTGTATTGACAACTGGCCCTGTGGCACTGGTCTATTGGCGTCGGTGT
>QKMV01003266.1:0-11724 GCA_003287335.1 Lednia tumana
GTTTGCTTCTAGTTATAAATCGCAAGGCCGTGAAAGTCAGTGAAATCTAAAAGGCGGTGATTTTATGTCAGCTGGCGCTAAGCAGCTGTCACTGTTTATGGAGGAAAACTCAAAATATTGCAGCGCCTGAAACAAGTTCTAAAATATAACTTCCACATTAAATTAACTTATAAGTCATTACCATGGCTCTACAGAAAAAATATTTTCTTACCATTAACTTGGTCTGTCTAATGGGATTAAAGTTTCCTGGAGTGAAGGCTGAAGGACATGCACGAGGTAATTTGGTGCTAATATTCTTTGAGAAAAGATTTAGAACTTAAAATTTTTAATATTTACTACTTTTATCCTCAGGGTTTGGAACTGGAATCAATTGGCTAAATTTAGAAAATGGTTTGGCAACATCTGCTTCCACGAAGAAACCGTTGATGCTTATAATACACAAATCGTGGTGTGGAGCGTGTAAAGGTGCGTGTTCCTGGCATCTGTTCGAAAGATACTGTGAATTATATTTTAGTTACATTTTTGTACCTAATAAATGTTCATTTCTTGTGGTCTGTGTTGCCAGCTCTAAAACCACAGTTTGCTGCATCGAAGGAGATACAACAACTTAGCAAATCGTTTGTTATGGTCAATGTAGAAGATAATGAAGAACCGAAGGATAGTAAATTCACCCCTGATGGTGGCTACATTCCTCGAATACTCTTTATGGGTAAGATGCCAAAAGTATTTCTTTCTGTTGTATTGCAAGGATAATTAAATATGTAATAGTGTTTTACCTACGTAGGCAAACTTTTACATTGGGAAGATCTATCCTCCCCATGCTAAAAGTTGCCAACTTAGGTAGAGCCATAGAATAAAGGTTGTAAAAAAGTGGAACGACAATGCTAAATCTCAGTAGAGAGAGAAATTGGATAAAAAACAGAGACAGCTGCCGTTTGCAGGAAAGTTGCAGGTTTTCTGTCTGTTTCATATTTAGCCGCTATCAAAAGGCAATTGTCCTGTTTTATGAAACAATACTATTTCTTTACTATCCTTCAACTGGCAGCTGTCTCTCTGTATTTATCCAGTTTTTCTCTCTACTTGCCATACGAGATTTAGCATTGTCGTTTCACTTCTTAATAACCTTTATTCTATGGTAGAACCCCAGACTATTCTGTGGTAGAACACTTAGTACCTAAGTAGGCACAGAGCAACATAGGATGATTGCAAATACTTTACTAGGCTAGTAAGGTATTTGATGATAGACCTACCTACAAGCTATTTTTAAACGCACCAGAGGGCTCTGATTTACGCTACCTTATAAAAATATGTAACCGTTACTACCCTGAAACTTGTTTTTGCCACTTCTTTGGCTCTCTTCAACCTTAATCATGAACCATAAGAGCAAAGGGAATCAGTACCAAATAGAGGGCCATGGGAGTGGCAAGCTTATAAAAACGTCACAATTGCATTTCATTTTTGGGGATTTTTTGTATATGTTTATCTGACAGCATTGCTTATAAATTTCAGCACCAGGGGGAGCAGTCAAAACTGAGTTCTATAATGAGGGCGGAAACCCTTCATACAAATATTTCTACAGTGATGTGAAAAGCATTCTTACAACTATGAAAAAGGTTGCTGCCACGTACCAAGCAGCAAAAGTGAGCGATGAACTGTAACATCTGTTAGTACTACCTATTGCACAACAGTAGGTATAAATGAATATTGATTAATGATGGAATGAACCTCATGCTTGTATTTTTTGTGGAAATTAGTCATTACTAGCTTTATAAAAATGTTACGGACATGTTGCAAGCCCTTGCAAATTGTAGATTAACATACTATCTTTTTGGCCTCTTTTCAATGTATTTAATTTTTACCAATTATCACACATGATAATATGTAAAGTGTGTAGTGTGTTATCTTCTGACCTATTTTTATTAAATAGTACCTCTGTTACCTGTATTTGGGATTTAACTTTAAGTTTTGTACTTACCCAAATAAAAAATATATATTGTCCATGAAGCTATGCCTGTCTATTATATCAATATCCCATTCACCACCTTACCCCTAACTTACAATGTTGCAGCTTTCAATCACAATAAGATTCCAACTCTGTAAGAGATACTGACATCTGTATCTCGACTGATCTCGATACACAATAGCCCTCAAGATACCGAGTCAGTAGAGATAACGAGCAATACTATCAGGTCAAAGTTAGACCATCGCACCACTGCTCTGTCTTCGACTAAGAGTAAGTCGTTCAGTTTGCGATTGTTCCTTTTCAATAGTTTATTTTGAGTCATCAGTTCGTACCTAGGTAAACCTTTCTAATCGCTTCTTAATTATGGTTTTAAAAAATCTATCCACAGTCCACACCAATTATTTCAATTGCCATTGCAGCTCTTTATTATATTACCACAAATTATAACATTGCTGCAATAAAATGCAGAATGATAACATTCAATTTTGATAAATTACAAGCAACCAGCGTTTATAATATTCTGTGTTCTTTAATTTTTTATATACCTATATTTAAAATTTTTACTGAAATATCAACAAACATTTAATTCAATAATTAACACGTCTGATTTACAAGTCTCATACCTCATATTATTGTACCTTATCTAAACATATGGAAACTGCAGTCTCACGTGTATAGAAATGTAAACAAATGTGGCCAGAAATGCGCTAGTAGTTTCTTTGTCTGATGCAGAACACAGCACAGCCAACACACAGTCCCACTGATTACACTCTTTGGTACCAAGTTATTTCCATTCTCTAGAAGAGACAAGCCATCAGCTTTCGGACTAGATTATTTCCCAGAGCTTACTCTCGAGTCAACTATCTGCTACCTTTTAACAGATCATCATTCACTATCAATCGTCTTCCATTTAGCAAAATGAACAATCAGACTGCACATTCTGGCTTGCAAATTTAGAAGCACATCGAGTGGAAGAATTGGTAAATGCTCGGTAAAACGTTAAACAATCTTAAGTAATAATATCACCATGGGAAAAATTAAGTAGTACCTATTTAAATAATACCTTACACTCGAAATCGTTTGCATTTTATGGCAGTGAATAAACTAGCAATTTATCAAAAGAGCGATTGCGTACATTAAGATGGAAGCTTAGAGTTGTAATCTAATTTGTCTGTGTATTACTTTACTATTATCATTGTTTAAGTATTTGTTTTCAGTTAAAACTTTCTGTTCGGGAGACTAAGACTGATAGAGTTCCCGTCGAGAAACCTGTATTTGCGAACTATGGTGGATTGACTGTGGGCCGATACCTAGCTGTGCCTTGAGTACACTGATTGAAAAGAAAATTTATGGAATGTTACATAATTACATTAATATCTTGCAAATGGTTGCTAGCTGCAATAAGCTAAGAAAATGAGTATCCATGAGTTTGTTTTTTGAAATACACTGAACAAATTTCATATTTCATTATTTGCCATATTCACAGGCACGCTAATTTGTTGATAAATTGATTCGGTAATTATGTCCTGAGAGTTCTTGAACTTTAAGCTCGTAAAAACGAGCACCAACATTGTCTAGTCTTTCCTCCTAATAAACCACAACACCTCATCTTAATTCATACACCATCGATTGATATTGAGAAAGATATATTTTGTGTCGCTCCATCTTTTTGGAATTATTATACAAATATCGAGGATTTAAAATTTATAATTAGTAATTACTGCATCAGCTGCCGAGCATTTCTCTGGAAAGTGTACACCAGCAAGGCACTCGATCCACGAGTGGAGTGTCCCTGTTCGCTAAACGTCGATCTGGAAGGAAGTGTCTCTGTTTAGCCGAGTGCTGCTGCGGCCTGTCTTCCTACCTAGCTTGCTCATGTCACATTCTGCTTCGCTTAGCTCGTGCGAATGAGAATGCGAGTCGGAGAAACGAGACGGGGGATGGATGCGCTCACTGAAACTGCAAGACACTTTGGTCAGCTGCCATATAATCTTTTCTCATTTGTTCGTGAGATTGTTTCAAGAGGCACCAAAATAAGTTTTACATTTTCATTCCTCATACATCTGCTAGGTTCGTTTTTACTTCAAAAGGCATATGCTGAAACATTAAAATGTAGGTATTCTTTTATTTCTTTCAACCCTCATCCATTCAACCATTTGAACCATTTTCATTCACTTTACAAGAGCTCTTCAGGTTTTTCTTCTGAAACACATAAACATAACAGAGCAAGGAGAGAAAAATGCTTTCTAGGAAGAGAAGAAGCCAGCCTAATGACTAATGGTGAAGTCATTGTCTGCTAGCAGTTTATTAATTAAATTAATATCTATCTACTAATGCATTTTTCTTTTCTGCTAATTCACTCTCTCGCATCTTTCCTCTTGAACATCTATTAAATTCGGCAGTTTCCTCGGTATTTCATTGCAATGAACAAGAAAATTGTTTTCACTTTAGCAAAATCAATCCGAACGATACTTATAGTAATGGGAAGGTCCCAATCCGAGGGCTGAAATGTGACATCTTGACCTTGTGTACTGACTACATGTTGTTCAACAGTTTTTCAAGAGATAACTCTAAGAAAAAAATGCATTTCTCTGCCTTTGGTTGGTTATTTGCTATGATATTTAGCTCAACTCCCACTTTCACTCAGTGAGAAAGTGGTAAAACTGATCCTAAGATTGCAAACTTTGGACAGATCTGAAATGGCAAGATAGAGTAGCATACACACCTGAAAGTTGTCTCTTCGGTGTGGCTCGAATAACCACTGCTGCTTCGAACGTGGCGCTTGCCCAGCACTTGGCTTTTGTTTTTAGACTTCCTCGACGGGAACGGCTTACGAGCGCCCGAAGGTGAAGCCTCGGACGACGAACTCGACTCTTCCACTACTTTCGTCTTTCCTACATCTGAAAGAGTTAGTACTAAATCATAAAATCAGTGAAACCTCAGATAAATACCAGAACTGTTATGAACCCTTTGGCATCTGCCATTTTTTTGACATCGATAGTGAAGAGTAGGATATTTTAGTACCTAAGCAGAAATTGTTCTACCCTTGGTCTTTGAATGTTAGTTATTTCAAAAACCAAATGCTTAGCTTTGCCCAAAGTGCATCACAACAAAAACTTTGTTCTGTGTAAGTACCGTCCACAATAATCTCAGCTTTCATTCCTCAATATTATTGAAATGAAAACTACATAATTGAAAAATATATGTCATTTAGCATGGTGATTGATGAGGACAAGCAATCTAGTAAATTATTAATTTGAACAAACAGAAAACTCGTACCTCTGCTCATCCTGTGCCGAAACGAGACAAGTTCTTGGCTAGCAGCCACTTGTCCACTAGGCATTTCCCCCTCAGAATCACTGCCCAATGTATCGTACTCTGAAATAGGCAGGTGAAGCGTTAAAATCTTCTTTACCTCTGAGTCAGTACTCCCCAAGTTGTCCGATTCTGAAATGAAACATTCCACAAGATTAAGAATCACCCACACAATATCCAGCATAATATAATTCATAGCTTGACAGTGTTACTTCTAGCACAATGTTTGTTCTGAAGTAAGCTTAAAATTATTTTTGCAAATTGGTTTTGCTAAATTAAGTTTAGAATTTACTTATGTGTTGTACTTCATGTAACATAAACTGAGGATTGTGTATCGTATTTAAAAGCGGCTATGTTGCCAGAGGTTGATTCATTCATCTTGATCATTAAATAAGCGGATTTTTAAACACTTCTGTCTGTGTCTACCTTGGCTCTCGGAGTGGGGATCTCTCAGCTTCCCCCCTTTTCTTCTAACTTTGGTGTATTCTGGTTCTTTCTGCTAGAATCAGACAAAATTATTTTGTAGTGAAATCGATTGTGCAACTGTCGGTACGCATTTGTTTAGTTGCTATTGCACTCACGTGTCTGAATTTGTAGCTGTCGGTTCCGGAAGATTTCGGATCGTGGTAGACAAATGATCCTCGTACCGAGTGGTACGGCCCACTGTACACGTTCCCACTGTACGTGCTCTCGGGATACGGCGGCTTCGACAACTGGAACGTTGCGTACGGACAAATGTCCTCAATATAGTCAGCAGAGTCGGTCTTATAGCTTGTCGAGTCAATGCTCAGCGCTTGTGGCTGTCCACTACCCACGCGGATAGCCAGGTATTGCTGGTCTCGGTTTTGCTGATTCTGCATTTGAGCAACTGAGGGAGATTCACCCATCTGACCATCTTTGCCTTGTATTCCTACAAAGGATTAATTTTTTTTTCATTTTAGACTTGTTATTATATAGTTAGGTTCCTTTAAAAGTTACTTTTTTTGTAAGGCAGAATAAGTTTAATACAAGTAGGTACTCACTTCGCCTGCGAAAGAATATGGCAAGGCAGATAAGGCTTGTTACAAATGCCAACGTCAAGATGATGGGCACTATAATCTTGACATTGGCGTAGAAAGGCACTTCTTGCTGTTGTGTGATTGGCGGAGCAAGCTCGGGAATGACGGTACCTAGAATTAGAATAGAAACATATTTCAATTGATTGTTACACAACTATCGCTCGGTAAACACAGTGTACACCTATACAGTAATATTTTGGAAATAATAAATCAATTGATGGAAAAGCATTATATGAAGAATCCACTAAAAAGGTATCACCTTAATGTCAATGTTATCTGGATAATGTATGGATTCCTAATGATTAATGAATAATGGTCTTGAATACCTGTCTTACCGCCCTCTGTCGTCAGAGTAGTGAAGTTGTAGAAAGCGACTGTGGATCCAGCGTTGTTGTGGGCAGTGACTTTGAGATTGTACTGTGTGGCTGGGGTTAGGTCGAGTACGCTGTAGACGCGTTCCGTCGCCTGGACATTATTGGAGACGAGCGACCAGTCGCCTGAATGCTGCGAGTTGCGATACTCGATGATAAAGTAGAGGATGGCACAACCACCATCGCCCCAAGCGTCCAGCCATATCGTCACAACCGTTGAGTTTACTGTGATCAGCTGCGTGTGTTTCGGCTTCACCGGGACTAGGGGGCGAGAGGTTTCATCAGAGTGTGAAAATTGGCCTTCTTTTAGCAATTCACGTCAATGAAAATTTAAACAGAATTATTTAATTAATCTTTCAGGTTTACGTGGTGAGTACTATGTCACAGAGGCCTAACTAGGCGCCTGAAGAGCCCTCGCTACTAGGGGCCTGCCCGCAGTTTAGAGGAAATTTTTGTTTTCTCTCAATGTCGGAGGGGCCCACAGTCGCGAGAAAATGAGAATTTACGTGTGATCCGATCATCCGTTGTGATCTTTTGTTCGTTAGCGCTGACTTTGCAAAATACAAAATGCACAAACAGAAGGCAAAAACGGTTCCATAAACTTTGACTTTGCACAGTAAAATATGCAGGGTCAATAAATGAGCTGAGCTGACAAAAAGCAAAATCGGTTCATGGGGTCAGTCTTTTCAAATGCAGAAATAATATTTTAAATATGACTCATTAACTCTGCCTTGAACTGTGTAAGAAATGGTATTTTAAAATAATTACAAACTATTAACTTCAAGTAATATGCTCAAAATTCCATAGGACCACGAATTTAAAATTATTTTTTGTCAATTCATTGCTGAGGTTGTTTTAAAAACATTCTATGGTTATGCTCCGGGGTTTTATTAGGGCACGTTTCGGATGTTTTGGCTCATTCGAAACATTGGGCTAGTAAAATACGAGAGCCTATTCGAAGAGTTTAATTAAAATTTACACAATTCTATTTGATATTGTTTGCTCAAATTTGTTTCAGGTGGGAAATAATGATTAAATCAATGAATGTTTCTAAGGTTGAAATATTTAAGCTTAGCTGGGTTCCGTGGTTGTCTTACCAGTTCCCTTGGTGTATGCATTAACGATATCACATGGCAATCCTGTTCCAATCTTATTGTAGGCAGTGATGTAAAGCTGGTAGCGGCTGCCGCACCAGAGGCTGTGTAGTATGTGTGATTCGACCTTCGATTCAATCTGCAACTCTTCCCAATCTCCGTGGTCTCTTTTGTAGTTGATGACATATCCCAATGTTGGGCTGCCACCATGATGGTTGTCGGACCACTGCAGTTGTAAACTGTCTGCATAAGATGCCAAAACCTGGAGCGTTGGAGGATCAGGAGGCACTGAAAAACAACAGAGATACTTATCAGAAGAGATTTGGGGAAGGCCCAGACTGAAGTCAATCAGACACCAGGAAGATTTATTATGGGACTAGTGCATACAGTTAGAACTACAGTGGTTTACCTTTGACTTGGATGCTGTAGACAATTTCATCGTGTCCGTGTATGTTTTCGACACCACACGAATAATTACCTTCGTCACTTTGCTGGATATCGTTAATCAGCAGTGAGCCATCTTTGCTTTTCTGAAATATTATAATAATAAGCGTTAATTTCATAAATATCTCCGCATTTGAAGAACTTTGGGGGGAGGGAGACATAAAATGTCAGAACGGCTCACCGTAATGAGCTGTGAGGAGTCTTGAAACAACTTATAATTTAGTGAGTTTTACAGGGTGTATGTACGGCTAATCAATCCAGAAGAAGTGATTTCGTGTTTCGGCTTTAGCCTTAGAGAGACAGGGCTGAAACCAGAGCTGCGCTCCTTTTCAAGTGAAAGTTGCTGCACGACTCCTTTCCTCATGGGTCACGTCTCATCACAAATCACGTACACCTGATTGCTTCGCCTCGACGGGATTTCCGTGAAGGAAGTTCAGTTTCCATGGTTAAATATGCAAGAATTAAACTTTTCGGTGACAGAACCCCACGAGGCAAAGCGCACTGTACAAGAAGGAGGTGAATAATTGCGTATTCAGCTCACCTGCTGCCGACCGCTGGACTCCAGTATCTTGTCCTGCCTCCTCCAAACCACCTGCGGTACAGGAGCACCAACCCGTTTGCACGGCATGGTGATGTCTTGCTTCCATGGTGTGATTATGGCTCGACTGAATGACACGATCTTGGCCGGAACTTTATTCGATGGGGAGATTGTGACAACTCGAGTACTTTCGCCCTCGCCCACTTTCGTAGACGCCGTCACCCAAAACTGATACGTCGCCTTCTCCTGTAGCCGAGTTGTCTCGTGGACTTCGCTGCTTGCGCTCAGGATTCGCTTGTGAGTTCCTTCCTGAAGACAACAATATACATGGCTTCGTATTTGAAGTTGAAAGTCATTTGGTTCAAGACGTTCTTCATCATTCAGGATAAAAGAGTATTTACAAAGTATTTATTTATAGATTTTTTTCGGAGATCAATGTTACAGAAAGAAAAGGTGGAAGTGCTTATCCAATTTCATAAAAATTCTCCATATAATTCTAAGTAAATAGCATAATATAAATCCCATTTTTAAATATTTTTTAATCATTGATTTCAATTTAAAGTCTTTGTTTACTTCTTGAAAGGGAGGAAAGAATGTATTAGATGTTCACTGCCTCTCCATAGAGGTAGGTTTCGCCAAAACGACATTGTTTGATACCCTAACACAAAACTTATTTTCGCCCTTAAAATATATTCACAGCATCTAGCTCTCTTCAACCATTATTTATATGTAGTTTCCCTTGTTTGCGTTACTATAGTAGTGATCGAGTAGTGACAGCGATCTTTGTCCTCTCTGCTGCTCCTTGATGATTGGGCCTAGCAACTTACCTCCTTGCCATCCTCAATGAGTCCCATGTAAAAAGTGTACCCTGTGAGTTGTCCGTTGCGGTGGAGTGGCGGGAGCCACGAGACGAGGATCTTGTTCGTCGAGCTGATCACGGCTTTGATGTCGGCAGGGGGAGAAGGCACTGTCACACAAAAAACACTTTTGTCATGATAATAGTACAATTGTTTCAAAAATGCATTGAGTAATGCATTATTTATATCATTGGTGTCCGGCTTTCCTGTTTGTGGTTTTTCCGTTTACCATGACTTCCCAAAACCTTTTCACGCAACCAATGTGGGACAGTTCCTCTAGCTATAGGCCATGGCTGCCTCAATGCCCTAAACAGTTACCTTACTCACTCCTGCCCAGCTGAGCTGTAATGCAATATATGTTGAGCCTTCCCAAAAACAGAAATTCTTTGTTAAGTAAAGCAAAGCAGAATAGAAAGCTTACCATCTTCCTCCGTGCGGCAAAAGACAGGTGAGCTTTGAACTCCGTCCCCACTTGCTGTGTAGGCCAGCACCGAGATGCTGTAGTTGGTGAATTTTCTCAAGCCAGACACCGACGCTCTCAGTGACGCTGTTGTCTTGGGTTTCAGCTCATTTGCTTCTGAAAAGCAAATGTTTTGAGGTTTAGCGCGCATGCTACAGAAGATAGGAAATCTCTTAACCAAATTAGTTTACCACGTGCAACAAGTAGCTACGACTCAATTTGTACAAAAATTTCATTTCCATAGACTGCTAGAATATTTTAGAGACGCTTGGGAGTAAATTTAAACGATCAACTCACGACAATGTGCCGGTATCTTGGTACCGCAACGTTTCAACTAATTAACCATTATCTATTAACCAGCTTACGGCTGCCTGAACGTAGACATGCCCACACACCGAAACATTGCGTTAATAAAATACCGGAGCGTAACCGGATCTTGGAAATTCTTAAATCCCATAAAGTTACTTTACGTTATTATTTATTAGTAATTGTACGACCACTGCTTAGTTCTTAGTTTTCCAGCTGATATCAGTACACATTTGGGTTTTGAACTGAAGTTTACATGCGTAACAAAAGAGCTTCATACTTTTGGCTGTATATAAACAAGCTCGCATGCCGTCAGAGAGCGAGAAGATGACTCACCATACCAATCGTTGACAGCTTGATGAACAACCTTGTACCCCTCGATGATACCGTTCCGGCCCTCGACTGGAGGCTGCTCCCATGTCACCTGCAGACTCTGTGATGACACCGCCACACACTGCACTGCTTCCGGAGGCAGGCTTGGAGCTGAGGAAGGCCATTCGGTTTGTAAAAGAACAAGAGGCGCGTAAACGATGACGCCTACGTAAACTACATACCTTTACGTACACAAACATAAGCATTAACATTTTAAGACTCATGTCTTCTGTCTAATTTCAGCACTAGTTTTAAAAAAAAACTGTAATGACTGGGTTAAACTGCTGAAAACTTCTAACAAACAAACTGCCAACGTTTTGCTAACTTTGCTGTAAGCATCTTCTGGGCAGCTTCTTCTTCTTTTGTTTTCCCCTATATAAGTTCTTGTTTAAGTAAAATCTGCTAGGCTTGCCCAGAAGAAGCTTTCAGCAGAGTTAGCGAAAAGTTGGCAGTTTGTTTGTTAGAAGTTTTCAGCAGTTTAACCCAGTTATTAACAGTTTTTTTATTTTAAACATAAGCATCTTCGGTAACGTACCACACTCAAGTAGGCAATCTGGTTTCAAGTTCCATATGATGAATATTTCAGTTTTCTCAGATTATTACCAGTATGCACCAGTGTGTAGCAGCCAGCATGTACTAGTATGAATATCCTGCAGTCGTAGGTATATATGCCTTCTTGCTAGTATATTATACTAGGCACGAGAAAATAGTGTTGATATGCAAAAAATGGTATAAACACGATTCTGACATATTGCACATCATTTTTGCACTATCATAACAGTGCCATAAGATTATCACCATCTTCTTTGCACCACATATGGTATGGACGCAGCCTAAATAAAAAAATTGGATCTTGGAAGTTTGGAGGCAGTACGTGTGTATAATAGGGATAACCTAATAATATATCAAAAAAACTGTTAATTAACTGCGTTAATTATTAACCATT